>APFE030856437.1:0-52756 GCA_000404065.3 Pinus taeda
TTGTTTCATGGACTCCTTGACTTTCATGTTAAATATGTTTTATAATACTGGTTATTCAGGTGCTATTTAATCCTTTGCTTTGTTTGTGTTTGCAGGTTTGTGACAAAGGAACTTACTTGGATCAAAGAAGCGAAGGCATCTCCAAACTTGCATTGGACATGAGGTAGGCCTTAAACACATTTGTTTACCATTATTTATAAAGCACGTTTAGAGAAAGATAGTGTCTGGTTGGTTTGCTTGTCATTAGGTCTTCATTATATTCTAGGAAGGTCTATCTTGTCTACAAGATCGACTCATTCCGCGTGACAAGATGATAATTTCAAATGTACTTTAATATCACATGTATGTCCTCTGCTGTGAGCAGGCATCCATTGTCTTGACAAGGTTTCCTTTTAACCCATTGATATTCCAGTGTCCCTTTTTAATAGAAAATATTCAGAACTTTTTATTTTTTTGTTATCAACAAAAGACCATCATTCTATCGTGGTGACCAACTGGTAACAATGCCATTCACCAAAGCTAATGAGATGAACAAGTTGACTCGTGATGAGACCTCTTGTCCTTCTACCTAATGGTCGAAGGCAATTACCCTGGCTTGGTGACCATAGTGGTAATTTCAACCCATTAATTCCTATGATCATGGTAGGTTGGCTTGTGATGAGACCTCCTATCTTTTGTTCGATTCATTTCTTCTTTATTTATTTATTTATTTATTATTATATATTCTTCTTTTTATGACAAAATATTAGTAAATGGGGTGGCTTATCAACTCCTTAAGAGTCATGGATGGAGTAAAAAGTATTGTAATAATTACCTTTTTAGTTCACCATTTTTCTTCCCAAAATTTATTTTTGAAGGAGATCGAAGAACTATGAGAAACTAAAATGAAGGAAAATTCCTCTAGTGGTGATTGAAGAAATACATTATAAATATCTTTATGTATTTAAATATTAGGGTTGTTTAAATTTTAAGAGGTTTAGAAGTCTATTAAAAATTCCTTATAAAACATTCTCTTATGGAAATCACTTGGGCAAACTAATTGTCTCATCATTATATCAAGGCAGAGCTTCAATTAAAAAAAAAACATGCTAAAAAGAATAACTATGTCCAAAAAAACAATTTTGGCTTAGAAAACAACAACTGTGACTAAGGAAACAATGACTATGACTAAGGGAACAAAAACTATAATTAAGGAAATAGTAACTATGATCAAGGGAACAATAGTTGCGAGTAAGGAAACAACAACCACGACCACAAGAACAACAATTGTGACTAAGGGAACGACAACCATGACCAAGGGAACAATAATTGTGACTAAGGGAACAACAACTATGACTAAGGGAACACAGTTGTGACTAAGGAAACAACAACCTTCTTCTTTTTTTAGACTAATTTCAATGAAATAAATTCACAATGTATGTACATTATATACAAAATGAAAGAAATTTTCAAAAACACTTCTGTTGGCTATAACTGCGAGGTTACCTCTCAGATCAGCTATAACCTGCAAGTTGGAATCATTACTTACCTCATGAAGAAAAGACTCCCATGTGAGTGGTTGGTGATACAGATGGAGTTTGTGTCCATTGGCAAGGAAAGAGATGCCATAACCGTCAATCATAGTAAGGCTCACTATGTCTCTATCATAAAATTTAGTAACCTCATATGGTCCCAGCCATCTTGTTTTGAGTTTCCCTAGGAAATCTTGTAATATGGAGTCACATAATAGCACCCAGCCTCCCTTTTGAAAGGTTTTCTTCTTTATCATTCGATCATGCCATTTGGCCCTTTGTTGTTGAATAACAGATGTGTGTTGTTAGGCCATTAGGTGCATTTCATCTAGGTCATTGAGTTGTTGCAAGATTTTTTTTTGTGCTTTTGTGAAATCCCATCTGACTTCCCTGGAGGTTTTCAGAGTCTTTATTTCAAATTCTATTAGAAAAATGGTCTCCTTACCAGAAATAAGCTGATACATTGAATAGCCAATAGTATTGCACCAAGTCATTCGATAGACCCATATCACCTCCAGGAGTTTTGTAGCCCAATTCTGGTGGTACGTAGATACTATTTTAGTTAATATTTCCTCCAAAACTTTATTGGTGCTTTCCACCTATCCATTTTCTTGAGGATTAGTAAGGAGAAGCAATTTTGTGTTTAATTTTATATTTTAGTAAGGTAGTAGAAATTTTGTGGGTTGTGAACTGTGATCCCCATCTATTACGATCTCTCTAGGCATTCCATACTAGAGAAACATCTTAGATAGAAATTAATTATTGCCTCTTCTATACCCTTTGAGAGAGTTACTTCCTCCACCCATTTAGTTACATAGTCTCTCCAAACCAGAATATACACCTCCTAATTTGACAGTGGGTTGAAGGGGCCCACGAAATCCGTCACCCATCTTTCAAAAGGTTCGAGTACGATTTCCGACTGTAGGGAATTTCATCGGCCTAAATGGGGTGACCCATCCTTTGATTATTATCACAACTCTAGACATATTTTCTTGCATATTTAAATATTGTGGGATAGTAATAACCCATCTCTAACACTTTATGCCTAGTTATTCAATCGATAAAATTCACATTGTAGGGTTCATCATGAAAAGACTAAAGAACAATATAAACTTTGTCTTCCCAGATGCACCTGCAAATTTGAAGATCAGGCCCTGTATGGAAGAGTTAACCGTCAATCTGGGAGAATAGGAAATTACGTTGAATGATAAGATTCTTTTCCAAGGACGATAAATGTACTAACAATTTTCCCGCTACTACGTAATTGGCTACATTAGCATACCAAGGTATTTTAACTATCACAACAAACATATGTTCATCCGGAAACTAGTCTTCCATAGGTAAATAATCAGCCACTAGAAAAACTCTAGACAGAAAATCTTAAAAAATATTCTCTTGCCCCAGCCAATCCTTTATGGACATATCAAATTCTTATAATAACAGTAATGAATGAGTTATTTTTACCATTAGTAACATGTTTATTAGCTAAATACCTAATGGCATAATGATCAGTACATAAAAATACTCTGTATCCTGTTATGTAGTGATGAAATTTATTGATAGCATACATAATAGCTAAGAATTCTTTTTCCATCATTGTATAATTTAGCTCTGTCGGTGTAAGATTCTTGTTGATGTAATAGATGGCATAAGGCTTTTTATCTTCTTCTTGTCCAAGTAGAGCTCTTATTATTGTGTATGATGCATCAAATGAAATTTGGAATGGTAAATTCCAATTTTTCCATCATAAAAAAGTGGATGTTGAGACCAGCTTTTTAACATATGAAAAATCAACATCACACCTATCAATCCATTCAAATTCCACATTTCTTGTCAATACATATAGTGGCGCTTCTATTTTTTTAAATTTTGATACAAAACGACAATAATAACTAGCATAACCAAGGAAGATACGCATCTCGATTGGTGTTCGAGGAGTAGGTAGTGTAAGAATTACCTCAATATTTATTGGGTCTACCTGGATGCCTATAGCAGAGATGTAATGCCCTAGAACTACACCCTCTTTCATCATCATATGGAAATTTTCATTACTAAGGCATAATCTAGTAGCTATGCATTGTTCAAGAATTTTTCCTAAATTTTGTAAGGCTTGGTCAAAATAATTGTTGTATGGAGTAAAATCATCCATGTATAGTTCAAGTACTTCAATGATTAAGTTGGAAAATATACTACAGATTTCCCTCTAGAAATTGATTGGTGCATTGCACACCCCAAATGTTAAAATCTTGTATGCAAATGTTCCCCATGGATAGGTGAACTTGGTTTTGTCCTAGTCTTCGTGAGCAACCTAGATTTGGCTATATCCACTAAAACCATCCAAAAAGGAGAAAAAATTATTTCCAGTAAGAGTGTCGAGGACCTGATCTACAAATGGAAGAGGAAAGTGATATTTTGGTGTAGCTTTATTCAATTCTATGTAATCCACACAAATTCTCCATTTTCCATTTTTCTCAGGGACCAAAACCTATGGTGAAACCACTCGCTGTCAGAAATAGGATATATTAGCATCAAGAAGTTTTTTCAATTCTTGTTTTACTATATCCCTAACGTGTGGATTTAATACTATTTGAGGCTGGAGAAAGGCTTGCACTTCTTTTTCTATATAAATTGGAAGTGTACACAGTTGGGGATTGATGCCTCTCATGTCAGAGTATTCCCAAGCAAATGCCTATTTAAATTTCTAGAGGATTTCAATTAATTTTTTGCGTTGCAGGTTGTCCAAATTAGCATTAATGTTCAAGGTCTTACCAAGTTCAATTTTGATAGGAACACTATTATGAACTATAGTTGTGGGTATATATTCATTATTTAGAACCTCCAATGGATCTCCCTGGGCTTCATTATTAAGCATAGATTTTCACATATGACATGTTGGATTCCCAATAGTAGAAGGTTGGTCAGTAAAACCATTAATTACCTCATCCAAAATTTTCCTTTTGAAAATAAGAGCTTCATCCAGAGTAAGAGGAGAACGCATATTTTCTTCCCAATATTTTGGAGGGAACGATTCATAATTTCCAACTGAAAGGTTGGGTCTAGCAGGAAAATATAAGATAATATTTTTAATAGAAGTCCCTTTTGCAATTGTCATGTTTCCTATCCAACACGCTATATATGCATCTACAGTTGCTAGCCATGGTCTACCTAATATCATAGGGTGTCCATCGAACATATTTCTATGATTGATAACCATAAATTCCATTGGGTACTCCTAGGAATCTACTAAAATGATAATAAAATCCAAAATTATTTCTAGTTTTATTACCAATATGTGAGCCAATTCCAACATAATGGAGGTTGGTTTCAATTTTGTGATTGAAAGGATCTCTCAAGTTTATATAGTCAAAAATGTTTATATTGGACCCTAAGTCCACTAAGGTGTTTGGGAAGTTATGACGCTAAATTTGAATATTAACTACTAGATTTCCAAGGTCATCATATTTAATTGGTATTTGATTCACTAAGATGAGATCAAAAATTGTCCCAAGGACATGGACTATAGGAGAGCCCTTTGGTTTTCTCCTAGGATTCTTGACACACAATTCTTTGATGGATTTAACATAGATTAAGACATACCAGATATCATGGAGAAGAAGAATTTTAATACATAATTTTTTTAGTTCCCCTACGAGATCGAAATTAGAATAGACCAGTGGTTTGATCACATTAAGTCTCTTGGGGAATGAAGGAGCAATGTCCATTGTTTTAATAGGCTCTTGTTGTTTGGTTTTCTTGTCAATTTCCTTTTTTTCAGTGACAACTACAGTGGAAGAAAGGTATTCCGCTGACGGATCCTCTTCAATAGCATTTGTGTTATCTACCTACTCCTGGTTTCCTGTACCATCTTCTGGAAAGATAGTTTTTCTAGACCTCTATCGTAGGTCATTACATTTAAAAGAGATAAAAGCATAATACAAGTTTTCAAATATCTCCAAATATTGGATGAACCTTTTATTTGGATTAGGATTGGGTTGAGAAGGTAATTGAGGATGTAATGAAGGTGAACAATTTTGGGGTAATTGAATTGGATCTTGCAATGGTGGTTCTAACTGGGGTGGCATTTTGGCATATTGATTAATTGGTCCTGCAAGACGCTACCAGTTCTGAGACAACATTGGTTTGTGAGTATACGATTTTTCCCAATGTGAAGGGTATGGGTTATTTGATGTATTGTTTCATGAAGGTATAGGGTACTATTGATTTGGCCACAAGGGTCCATCAAATGGCTGATTTTTCAAAGGTAGTGGGGAGTATGGATGAGATTGCCAAGTGGTATTAAAATGTTGGTGTCCCTTCCACGTTGATCCAAGAATCTGTTGATGATCATATTGTCTAGAATAAATCAGAGAAGGATTTTGCATCATACCTGGAGGGTGGGTCTACCATTGTCATCGTTGTGTCATGAGATACGCTAGCTATGCATCTTCCTTGACTTCCTTGAATACAACCTTAAATCCTGGGAATGAGGAACAACATTTAGGTGAGGGACCTTTAGTGTAGATAGCACATATTTCAATTGTGTCCAGCGGACATTCCTTGTGGTTTTGCTTCTTCTGAAAAAGGGGACAGAAAATATCTAGGGCCTTTTCTGAGTTATCTTATTTTTGCTTCACTTGTAGGGCATCCAACTCTATAGTTACCGTACTCAAAATATTAATTTTAAAATCTTCTATCAGATTACCAATTTCTTCTGGTGTAATAACTCCCCCTGCATTTCTTCTAGATCTGTTGAAAGGATCTCGAATTCCAGATTTGGTTCATGTACTTCCTCCTGAGAACCCGATACAATGTTTTATGATATCATCATATTCCTCTTTGGAAATGTCACCTTATCCCATTGGATTAAGTATTTCTATCCATTCATATTCCATGCCCCTAATCAAATCATTTTTCAATATATATTTGGTTAGAATAGTGTATCATGATCTTTGCAAATTGTATTGAAATCTTTCAACATATTCTTCCAAATTTTCATCTTCTTTTGACATCATTTTAAATATTTCTTCTCTTAAATCCATACACTAGAAATAAATCCTAATATTTAGTAAGTAAGGCTTCTTTCATTTGATTCCATGAGGTTATAAATCCATACACTGGAAATAAATCATAATATTTAGTAAGTAAGGCTTCTTTCATTTGATTCCATGAGGTTATAGTACCATCTCCTAGTCCCATGAACCAGTGTAATGTTTCTCCCTTTAAGGTACAAGGAAATAGTTTCAATCTTTTAGGGTCAGTAGTATAATCATAACCTCGGAATAAAACATCAAACTCAAACAAAAATGCATCAGGATCCTCATAAGCCATTCCATGGAAATTTGAAATATTTTGTAACCATATAGCCTTCATTAGTGCATTAGCCTATGGATAGATAATAGGATATCAAATTTTGTGATTAGTAGATACTATCCGAAATATAATATGTTGGAAGGGTTCCGGACCTTGACCAGGTGTCACATCACTATTTAGATCAGGAAATTTGAGTTCTATCCTTGCAACATGTGTTGCAGGAAATTCCGGTACAAAAATCCATGGGTATGGCTCACCTGTCTCACCTTCCCCCTCTTTTAAATTGAAAAAGATCCCCTCACTTTTACTAGAAGGACTAACATGCCTAACAATTATATTGTGAAAGGTTTGCTCAGATCCTACAATTTTATCATGAATCTTTGTGTTAGCTGCAATAGATGAGCCTGCTACTCAAGGGGTAATAGTAAAACGCTTCTCGAATAATGTTCAGGGACCCACCGATGCTTGAGACTCTAATTTGTGAATGATTTATTCTATAAAGATCGTTTTGCCAAGGCCAACTTTACCTTGGGTTTAAGTTATTTCTTCGCGAATTTTTTTATTATCTATAACTATCTAGTTTATAGTCCTAGGCTTCTTCCTAGTCATACACACTAAACAATCTAAATGTATTGGCTGAGAGTAGGCACTTACACAATATTTTACTTAGTGCATGTGCAGGCTCTTACCTTCCATATTTAAAACCCAGCCCTTCACAGATATGACTAGAAATTATTTGAAAACATCCCCGACAATGGCGCCAAAGTGCTGGAGCATTTTGTTGTTTCTAAAGGAAAGACTAACCTCTACACACTAAATCATCAACTCGAAGTTTCATTTTTTTATTTCAAGGATGTCTACATAGTTTGTGCAAGAGGTAATGTTAATATCACCTAACTTGTATCATCCTAATGAAAAGTAAAGGCATACGAATGAAAGGAACAAATCACACTTACTAAAAGAAACAGCTCACACTTGGCTTCTAGACTTTAATGATAAGAAATCAAGACTTCTAAAGGAATCAAATCATTAAGTTTCCTACCAAAAACAGTAAACAAATCCAGCTGAATACAAAGTGGTTTCCTAGGGAACTGCTTTTGCAAGAAAGGAACAACACTCTAGCTAGAGATGAATTTGCTAGAAATGATATCAAATCAAAAGAATTAAGAATTCTACATTAATTAGCAGGAAACAACAAGGAAAGATAACACTTAAAAGAACCAATTGTAGTAAATCTAACTCTATGATATTCAAGTGTATCTATTGCAAAAACTCACACTTTAACAATGAATCTGATTAACAACAAGTACATCTAGAGCAACTAAATAATTGAATAACAGGACCTAAAATAGGAATACATACTTAATAATACAATAAAGGACATTATTAGTTCTCGGAATAGGCCCAATATTGTTAGAATTCAACTGCCTCATAGCAAACTCAGCACAATAAGTTAAATTCGAACTGCAAAAGTCTCCATTAAATTATAACGAGTAAATTACAAGGAATGTCTCTAGAGATTTACAATATAGATCAAAATGACAATATCTCGATATCCCTTACTAAGGTTCAATCCATCATTCTTATATTACAAAATGGGAGTATTTCAAATAGAGAGTGATCCTGAGAATCTGAAGATTCTTAGGATGGTTTATTCAAATTACAAAAATATCCATCTTTTCCTCGAAATAGCAGGGCAAGATCTCTACTCTAGTTTATTCATCCATGATAGAAGTCAATCTCATTCAAATGGCTATAATTAACTTGAAAAACCCCACATAATCTATTCCTCCTTGGCTATTCCAGGGAATAACATCCTGTATCAAATATCCATGTTCAAATAATGCTTCAAATTGTAATTAAACCATGCCTTTCATAATTTAAATCAATTCAAAATAGATAAAATAATGAAAATCCATTAAATCCTTTCTAGATTATATATTTCACAAGTTATCACATTTTGCACACAAAATGTCTTAGACAACAAACATAAAAATAAGAAATAAAATAATAAAATTGTATCAATTATGAAGCCCAAGAAAGGCCTTGGAAAGATGGATTTTTCGAGATATTGTTAACCTATGAAGGGGATGTCTAAGCATGGAAGGGTGTGTGTGGCAAGAAGAGAGGATTTAGTTAAATATCTTGTGTGTTGGAGCTTAATGTGGATTGATCGAGAGTGTAAAAGGCACTTAGAAATCCTAGAAAATCACTAGGAACTGTTGGAGCCACAAAATATGGACCATCCCTGTAACAACCCTAGTGAAAATTCCATGTAAAAATAGATTTAAGGCCATGGTAATGGGACATCTATTCCAAGCTGAATGGTGGGGGAAACATCCTAATCGGTGTTGATTCAGTTTATTATGGATAAGGAAATTGGTAAAGGAAATGGAAAAGACTTTGGAAAGGAATGACGCATTTATCGGCATTCTATTTATGAAAATAATGGAAATTAGGAAAAAAGGAAGGTGAAATATCATAGGTTGCATGTGAGGAGGAAAATGAAGGAAAATAATAGAAAACAAAGAAAATAGAGACCTCATTAATAAAAAGGCTTCTGAGGATAAGTGGGCAAGACTTGCTCAGTTCAATTTTGGAGCTCTCTCATTATTCTCTCTCTCTCTCTCTTATACTCTTGGAGACTTAGAGTTTTCTTGGAGAAATCTTGGAGGGTGTGGCATACTTGGAGTTTTGGATCAAGAAGGAAATGGAAAAGCAGGAAAGCACTAGAGGGTATCGATATCAATAGCTACATTGTGTTTTTCTTGCAAGTCTCAAGTTGCATGTATTTTTTCCTCACTATTTTTTTCATGCATGGCATATGCATGTGGTTTGTTCGTTATGATCTATCATTGGCATGAAGGATTGCCTGGATTGACAATGTATTTTCCTAGCCTTTCCATTTCATCGATCTCCATGGATATTGTGGGTTTATTTCCTTGTTTTGTTTTGGATGGTTCTCATGTTACCTTAGCTTGGGTTGATTTACTAGTTCATGGAATCCCTGGTTGGATAAATGCTCTAGAAGCCCTGTAACAACTTGGGTTGAGTTACTACTCCCATAGCCTTGGTTGGACAAATGCTATGGAAACCCTATAACAAATTGGCTTGAGTTATTAGCCTTGGAAGCATTGGTTGGACAAACACTTTGGAAGCCCTTGATGGGTTGAGTTACTAGTCCTCGAAGCCTTGGTTGGACAAAGGCTTTAGAATCCCAACAACAATTGTGGGTTGAGTTACTAGTCCTGGAGCCTTGGTTGGAGAAAGGCTCTAGAGCTCGACAACAGCTATGGGTTGAGTTACTAGTCCTAGGAGCTGGGTTGGAACAAATTCTTTATAGCCCTGGAAGTCTAGGATAGAGACTGATCAGATGATGGTTTTGGTGATGTTCGACCATGAGGTGGAATCATTGTTTGATGGGTTGAGGTGGATGGCCTCTAGAAGCCCTAGGTGGTTTTTATTTATGTGTCCTATGAGATCCCACATTCATGCTTGGAATAAAGCACGGGGGTGAATGGCTAAAGAGATATTTGGGTCAGCCCTTCTATGGTTGGGCGAAACATGGATGTCACATCCCAAGTTTGGATTTTGCGTCATTAATGAAAGGTGATATCTCCTAGTATTTCTATGAGTATTATGATGGATTATATGTGGTTTATCTGGATGTGATTTTATTGATATTTTTGTCCCTATTATGTTGGCTATGTATATGTTTTATGACAATAGATATGTATGGCTCTCATCATATTCTTACCTGTTATTGAATTATCAATGTTTCTATGACCTAATGGATGAAATTGTAGCTAATGTGATAAGGAGACAATTCTTCATAGCAAATCTCAGATAAGTATGAGAGCCCTATGCTTAGATCTATTATTTACACCTATAGGTTGCATATTTACTAATTGTTTGCCAAAATTTATGTTGTTGCTAGTAGGGTCCAGTCAAGGTCTTGAATAAGTAATTGCTCTAGTACTATCATTTCCATGTTATTTTAATGATTTGAAGAGATGGTTCAATTATGGGCATGGAACTAGGCTCTGGGCCTAAAAAAGTGGCTCAAATATTGGAGTCATTGGCATAGCACTAAAAATTTGGGTCTCTGATCGCTCGTAAGCAAGCTTGTGAGAGTGACTATAGGATTACAGTTGCATGCATGCCTTTTCGTGGGAGCAAATTTGGGTTGAATTCATCTAAAATATAGCCTATCTCAGGGGTTGGGCACCTGGAGTCATTGATTAGCTACTAGGGGTCCTGAAGCACCTAAGGGAGGTCTATGTGTTCTGTTTCCATCAATTCCACTTCCTTAACATGACTTAAGAGGTTGAATCATATCATAGTTGCCTCTCATTGCAAGTTTACCGTAATTGGATGGTTGCTTAGGTAGATGTGGGAGGAGGGTTTTATAGAGTGGCATCAGAGCGTGGTTTCACTCTCCTTGGGTTGTGTGTTGATCATGCTTTCATGTTGGTCACATATGTGTTCCTAATTCATGTATTTCATGTGCTTGTTGCATTTTCATGGTGTTGATCATGGTTGTAGTGATGTCACCATGTGACAGTTGAGGGTGTTTCGTGGAGTATGTATTTATGTTTGTATGGTTGATTATGCATTGTTATGCATGTCCGTGTTCACATGTTATCAAATTCATGTGAGGTTGTTGTTGCTTTCATGCATGAGTTCATGGTTGGTGTAGTTGATAGGGTCATGCATTGAATACTGGAATCTAGCTAGAATAATGTGTATATGGTTTTTCACTCATGTGTTATATGTATATATGTAGTTATTATGCATGTATAGTCTTGGTTATAGTTATGCATGAATAGTAGGTCAAAAATTCCTTATGAATTCATTATATGCAATTTAGGTCATCATGGTGATATTGGTTGTTATGATGCTAATGTGTTGGATGAGATAGAGAAGGAGATGCAAATCATCGTAATGAGGTTGCAGCATTAGACCTTGGGGTAAGAGCAGATCATCATATATGTATTGTATGTTTGACATGCAGGTATGTAAGTTAAGGATTGTCATGTGCATTACATTTATATACATTAGGTTTATGTACATGTTTTTGATGTTATGGTTACATACATGATAGATGATAGTTCATTAGTATAGTCACATGCACATGTGTCATGAATGATGGTAACATGTGGTTGTATGCATTGTTATTTTTGTTTTATGTTAGATAACTTGATGATTAGGCTACATGACAATGATGACATCATAAGTTAACTTCTTGTTGTTATATGCTAGCAACTTGGTGATTAGGGTTATTAAATTAAGATCTTGATGTTATATGTATCATATTAAGTTGGATTGGTCTATGCAAATGGTTAGGGTTATGACATTTAGGTATGAGTCAACTTATTATGACATTGTGTTGTATTAATCTAGATTGATCGTACATATGTGACTTTTATGCATGAATTAAAAATGCTTATGAGTTTATGATTTGAACATGTTAGTTAGTTATTGTTATCGATATCATGATATTATTTATGTTTGAGTTGACAAGTTGTAAAGTTATATCTTGCCTAGATTGATTGTGAAGAAAAGATAGCCTCCCCTGAAGTATACTAAGGTATGAGCTTTCTTATGTAATATACTTTGTGCTTCATTCTTGAGTATGTCGTCTATTTGATTTTGAGTGTTTGGTGTCTATCATGTCATCTAGTTGATTTATTTAACATGGTATGTTTGCAATTTGGTTGAATGTTTGATGAGTTGCATAATGCGAGTATGTGTTCCAATCATCTTGTTTTGAGATGATTGTACTAACATATATGTGTTGTGATAGCTGACATGTACTTGAGTGTAATTAGGTAATAGTTATAGAACTATGTAATATGACTGATGTCTATGAGTTGACTATGGGTTATGACATGCTTGTTTGTAAAAGTTGATTTCAAATTGATAGATATGATTGTCTTGATATTTGGAACATGTGGTTGAAATGTGTGAGAAGTTGTAGGAAACATGCTTGGTATTAGTGTGAGAATGTAATAGTTGATGTGCTCATATAAATAACATTTGGGTGATGTGGCAGTACATAGTAAGCCTTGATTGCAACAAGGTAAAAAGGATAAAAGAAATGAATTGGACAAGAATTCCTTTGGCTACATTTGGAAACCCTAATTTCAAATGAATGATTTCCTCACATACAGGAAGTCTTCTTAACCTTGATTTTGTCAAACATTATGTGGATATGTGTTATATTCATGAACATGTACTTGATAGGTATATTAGTCAGTCTCTAGTTATAGGTGGATTTGTCAAGGGAATTGGAGTCCCTTCAGAGATGGTGTGGATGTGCTCAGTCGCAACCAAAGTTCTTGGCACAACAAGGTAAGCTAACTAGTGTACTGTTATATTAATTTTTGCACTAACCATTATGTGTTTATGGCAGTATGATGTAGGAGATTGCATGGAAAAGAGATTGCCATGAAATTTTGAAGAAGGCACTGGTTGAGTTTCCTTGGGAACCATGGGGATTGAGCCATGGTCTCTGTGGATAGTCTTGCTCTTTTGGTATTTTGTGATTTTTTTGCTTGATTTGTGATTTTGCGCATGTCTAGTGTATGGCCATACGACTTTTTTTGCGGAGTCATATTGTTATGGATTTTCATGGTTTTCTTCTTGTTTGTGTTTGTTCTTGTCTTTTATGTTTTGAGTCTTGGGAATTATTTGAATGGAGCCTGGGAGAGTTGTGTGGTACCTAAAAGGTAATGTGAAATTCATATGAATCTTTTTGCATGAGTAAGTGCAGCAGAGGGTAAGACTATGACATCAAGTTGGACTCATTGGGTTCATTGTTGTAAATGGATGATCATAGGATAGGCAGGAGAAAGGTAACCAGAAAAGGGAAATTAAATGGACCTGAGATGTCCGATGGCTTGACTAAGTTGGGAATGATGGTTCTCAATGTTGTGCATGAATAAATAAAGTTCTATTAACCTTGACCTTGATATCTAGTATTTATGTTGTGATCATGATTGCTTTATGATAATGATTATATGCATATATGTATGTATGTACATTGTTATATGACAGAGTCATCATGGATCATGACTATTTTATGCTAAAGTTTATGTATATGTATGTATGTGTCTAGGTATCTATGTCACTATCCGATCAGGTCATCAAGAATCATTCTAGTGGAGGAATGATTTCTTATGTAGTAAAATGGCATGAAGAGGTTCCAGGTCTTATGAGAAATCAACTGGGAAGAGTAGTCATGAAAAATATATGAGGCCAATATCATGTGGTTATGAGTTGGTATTACATGATTATATTATGTCTATGTCATGGACTATAACAAGGGATACATCAGTGAAATGAAAGTAGTGTGGTATTATTGACGGTGTTGGACCCACGAACATGTTAGGGGGTCTCCCCGATAAGAAGTCCCAACTAGACCTCAGACCGTTTGGTTTAGGAGTCCCAGCAATGGGTTGTTCGATATCACCTTGACCGTGGTTTCTCACAGAGGCAAATAAGAAGTCCCTGTTGGTAGCAAGGGTGTGACATATGCAGTAAGTCAAGGAAGGTGCATGAGCAGTTATAACACACAGAGGGTGAGGTGAGTGCACCCCTTAGAAGCCTGTCAAAGAACAGAGTTATGAAGGGAACACACGAGTTAAGATGCATCACAAAATGGAAGGAAAGTGAGCTAGCAATCCAAAGTGATGGTTAAACCAACAACACATTTCAGTAAGATTCATACATACATATATAGAAAATGGCTACACGTGCATGCATAAGAAAACAGATACATATATCATTTAGAGTAAAAAAGATAGCTAAAATACAATATGACATATGCATGAAACATGTTGACTCTGTTATATTAAGAAGTGATTTCCAGTCATACAATAAAACCATGAGCAACCACTAGTTCCAACAATGGAATGTTATAGTCACTACTGCCTGCTCCTCTAAAGAGATATACTAGCTTTGCATAGAGGAGAAGCCAAGGCTCGTTACAGTACTCTCCAAGCTTTCTCTAAGATACTCCTATTGGAAACTTGGCTAACCAAAAGCCTTTACAATGAGTTATGAGGGACTATTTATAGAAAAGGGTGGGGTGGCCCTCAACATTCCCCTTTGTGACTATTCATCTATCATCATAACTCTTCATCTACTCTATGACTGTGACATCCAACTATCGACACTTGAACTTACACTTAACAAGACATCACATACAATCTGCACATTTACCCATGTGAGACAAAATAGGCTTGAGCAAGCCATGCAAGACATCACTATGACTCAGACAACTATGGGAAGACCAGCTCTTCCACATCCTCATGGTGGTAAAAAGTAGTGAACTGATGCCAAGCTCGGTAGTCTGCAATGGTGTCCATGTAATCTAAGGTGACATCTTTCTCGAAACGAACTCTTACCTCCATATAATTCTAGTACACAGCTCTAGCTCCTTTGTATAACTCATCTAATAACATGTGCATCATTGTCTTGAGTGCGGTTGGACCAGCAACATACTGATTCATGGTGTTTGCACTGATCACCAAGTCTGCCCTGGTGGCTATGCGCATCAACTCATCAAAGTACGAGTCAAGATCCAGTCAAGCCTATGCCTTTGTCTTTGCCTAGATGAGTGTCCCAACAGATGGGATCATGTGTACATGCACAACAAAATCCATACTCCCAAATACTCGTGCATGGGAAACCTGTAGACTAGTGGTGAGTTGCGGGAGATCTTCAAATTCCAAATATAACTTCGAATGTGTGCCTTCAGCTCAACCTCTCTGGGCTTCATCATCTTGGGCAAGTGTAACGGCGCTCCCTTGTATCTCATTGTCCATGTGTGCATGTAGTCAACAATAGTATACATGCTTGACAAGATACATGATATCCTAGCACATCGTTGTTGCCAACCGTTGAGATGGACAACTGCTTTATGAACAGTACCAAACTTGGAATGCAACACCCGCATGACTGTCTCAAGGGAAAATACTTCATCGAGTATTACCTTACTCAAATCTGCTCGAGCGGATGTTGTAGCTAGTTCTCCTCCCTGCTTGGCTATCTGTAACTCATCCATATGCTCGTTCTCAGCTCTCAAGAGGGAAACAATCGAGCTAGTGGCTTCAGCATATTCTCTGGTAGCATCAGCCAATGCTAGTGGATTCTTGCGCAAATCAGACATGATCACTCATTCCTCAAACTATGGAGGTGATGTGTGATCATCCGGAGTAAACACACTACGAGATTTGACAACTCTATGTTGCAACTCGTCAAATGATATGCCATGCATCTCTTCTTCCGAATTGTCTCCAAGTATCTCAGTGTCTCTTTGGTCAATTGGGAGTTACTCCACTTCTGGATCCTGTGAAGTTGGTAAGTCGACCTCTTGGTGGCAAGGCATGAGTTCGATGTCTTGCTCTAACTCCTGATGCTCGATATTTGTATCTATCTACTCAAGTGCTTGTTCAATCTCTTGAGCAAATTCTTGCTCCTCTAACTACTCACCGTGTCTACTTTTTGTGAGCTGTTGGGATGAGTCGAATACATGTACGGGTGCAGTTTCATCTATTTGTACATGTTGTGCTCCCTGTTATACTTGTTCTTGCTGAGCTTCCTTCTCCCATCTGCACATCTCCTGTTCCTTTCCAATTTTCTCCTTCAACTCATGCAGCTCCCTCTCTGTTTAATCCATTCTCTATTTTTCTCTCTACCTTTGCACATTCCTCTTTTCGCGATGTTTCATCTTTGCCTCTATTGCCAAAGTTTCTCTCTCCACAAGTGGGTCTACTTAGAACTTGCATGTTTTCTCTCCCTTTGTGCTATCGACAATATTCCTCTTGCCTTTGTTGCACGTTGGTATGTTTACCTCTATTGCTGGTGCTGCTCATGCTCTACTAGATGCTGCTTCGTTAACCATTCCACGACGATGCCGACCAATTCATTAGGCCTGGAGAAGCTATAACAATATTTCCATGGGTCCTCTTCTTCCCAACGACATTCCCTGTGGAGCCACTAAAACTATACTCTCATGCACTGATATTTTACAAAACAATGTGAGTCACAGGGATTGGAGCTTCGAGCATCGAATGGATATTTCTTGATCTCATCTGCTTTGACATCCGCATGCTTGAAATTTCATATCTCATATAACCTAATTTGCAATGGAAGAGTAGGCCAAGATGCCTTCTTCTTGTAGTGTAGCCTAGCTAACGGTCCTGCCAAGATGTGGTATGATACTTCCTGCATGATAAGCTTGTCCAAGGCAAACTTCAGTAAAACATGCAGAGGCTTCTTCATGTTGTACATCTGTAAGAAGGTGCTAGACGGTGAGGCATACCAAGGCATTAGGTTAATTAGTGCCTCCATTGCTGCCTTCGACATGTAAAGTGGATCTTGCTCAAATATGAACTTGTACACTATGGTGACAAAATGATCGGACAGATGTGTGATGACTCCTCTAAAGCTGCATTCAAATAACATTTTACAATAAGTGTTCACAGAGGTCTCCAATGATGTCCATGCCCACTTTAAGCCTGGGAACTCCTGATACGCATAGATTGCATCCAAAATGTAAGCGGACATGTCGATTTCTACTTGCTGACCTTTGGGCGGCTATGAGCTCTTGTTACCTATTCCTTCAATCGGTGAGCCAACATGTCGGACTAGTTGCATGCTTTACCTTCATTGGCCAGTTGGTCCAATGCGATCACCCAACTCTACAAGAAGGTCTCCATGTTCTCTTGGTCATACAAGCGACATGCAAAGATGACCAAGTATTGATACACCCTCCACAGTATCTTCATCTTGTAAACCTGGTTGGGTGTCATCCTGAATTTTGTTGGATCCTTTACCTAGTTCTTCAAGATATCCCTGGAGTTGGCATTGTTGTTGGGTATGATGAAGGGTGTTTCCATGGTGATCACTGGCTTCGACATATGGCACATCTGTTCATAATATTGTGCCCTCAAGGTAGGAATATTTATCCCCTGACACTGTTGAATTTCATCATCTCGGGATCAGTGTGCAAGACGATCCAATGTATCATGTCCGCGCATGGGAACACAGTATACCTGCATGCAATCAGGTACAATCCGAACCTGTAAATGTTCACATAGACTTGGTGATCTTCAAGGCCTTCACCAAATATGCCTGAAAATGCATCATTTACCTCTTTCCATTTCAACTTGGTTTCCTTGTCTACAATCAAATTCATGTCTTCATATATCAACAAACTTGTAGACACTCACTCAACTGCTGCTCCAATTGCACTTTCGTCGGTGTCCTTTGATCCTGCTCTCTTGGAGGCCATTGATCCTGAACTACTTAGAGGAGGATGAACACCTAGATCTGGAGACATGGTGACAAGAATGCCAATAAATCTATCAGATAAAATAAAAACAAACTTGAGGAAAGACATGCAACATACCTAGGGATTTACTAGCAAGGATTATGCAATTCTTCGTAGGAGGTTGGGAGCCTGGGAAACTGGCTGCCGAAACTTCACAAAAGATAGTTTGGACTACTAGGAGGTTGGTTGACTACTAAAATTATGCAATGCACAATCTAGACTAACCTGCTAGCTATTGGGATTACGCAATGCACAATCTCAACTAGTTGGGGTTGTAGGCTCAGTGACTGCATTGCGCAATTTTCTAGGCCAATAGTCACTACTCTCAGAATTATGCAATGCAATATTGGAGGATATTCACTGGAGAGAAATGTGCATTTTCTGGGAGGAAGGAAAATCCTTCCCTCTCAGGATTGCGCAATGTTGTCTTGCTGAGGCAGAGTCCTAACCAAGGTTGCCCAAACCCATGGACAGGAAACTGAAAGAAAATATAGATGTGAATGCATGATGATACTAAATGTAAGTAGGAGTGAATGTTCATGCAAGCAAATAATGAGTGGAAGATTCAAAAAATGTAAGAACATGCATTTCTGTGAACCAAGTTGCAGAATCAGTGATTGTTCATGCAAAACAATGTCATGCATGCCACAACAGTGAGATGCGAACGAAAAGTGAAACGATGCTAAAACAAGTTAATATGCATTCAAATGATAGCAAGCATTCATAGAAATCAATAAAAATAACACTCACACACGCCAAAACACAAAAAGTGACAAAATTGCTGCAAAAGACAACTTAAGCCGACTTACCTAGAAATAGTTGAGCTGGATGTGTTGAAGACTCCTGGATGTGTTGTGGGATGTTAGAGCTCCAAGATCGATGTGAAGGAATGAGATCTGAAGCGTCGAATAAATAATTTTGATGCTCATGATGCACATTCCACAAATCTAGGAAAAAGCGACACTTGGAAGAAAGTTTCTAAATGATGTTTTTTCTATTTCGGGAAAAAGCAGCCCATGCATGCAATTCAATTTTTCTCGGTCTTGGGTGGAACCAGTCAACCTGATGGAACATGCAACAACCTGCTTGACTGAGGGGAAAATTTGCACATTTCTAGGAGGGAGCTGGGCTAACTGCCCAGAGGGATTGCATAATTTATGGGTTCAGCAGTTGATTACTTCCCAAAATTGTACAATTTCTGGGCTGAGCAATCCTGCTCAGTCAGATTGCGTAGTTTCCTCTGGGAAGGTTGAGTGGTAGGATTTTGTGGTTTCTGAGCCTAGCAGGCTTCCAGATAGGATTGTGCAATTTCTGGGGAAAGGTTGGTTCCCCTCTAGAATTACGCAATTTCTTGAGGGAGCTTCTCAGCCTGCAACTACACCAACTCTGAAGAAACAACCTATGAGGGGGATGCAGCAAGCTATCCTACACAGGCTGGCAATCTACTAGAAAACCACTGAAGCTCATGTAGTTGAGAGTGCAAGATGCTACTGAAGATGGTTGGTAAGGATGCTCCAAAATGAAGCTAAGGGAAAATTTTGGAGGGTGGTTGTAGCCACTACAACACTTGGTGACACACTAGTAGAACTCTATCTCTCTGAATGGACCTTGTTCATGCGAAGTCTAACACATCCAAAGGTATTGTTTAGTTCTGAGTTCGTCTTGGTTTCCACACTTTCTTGAATGGAAGATGTAGCATCTGTCAATCTCTTGGTTAGCTGCCACACATTCCAAGCCAAGTCAACGCACTTGTTCGATTGGGGATGATGGGTATATTGGTGCACAAGCATTATAGTCGTCAAAGTCTTAGTTTCATCTCTGGTGTTGCTCCACTGCAAGTAGGCCTGGATAGTACCCCAGTGGAGTCATGCAGGAACACAAGCATCACTCTACTAGCTGCGAGCCTGGTCAATACCCCTGCAAAGATACTTGCATCACCTCTCTGCATATGAAGCCTTTCTCTTCTTTCTCCTTCTTCATTTTTCATTTTTTGAAACTTTTCACTTTTCATTTTTTATTTTTCAAATTAATAATTGTGCATAGCACTTATTCATTTCAGAGGGGAAAGAGGGATCTCGACTTATTGAGAGAGGAAGAGGTTTTTCCTTCAAAGAAGTAATTTTATATATACCTTTGACGTGTGTGTTATGGTTTCCCCCCTCACCTTACTCTACTTGACTGACCTGCCAAGGGTTAACCCAAAAACAACCGACTAGATTAGGTGACACTAGTTAGCACACAAGAATTGTGTTTTCACCAATATTCACTTCGAACAATACATATTTTCCATCGACGTATCATGGACTAAAGGTGGCAAGTTCTTAATATACAGGCAGGAAGACAAGTAACCACGTAGTCATAGCTGCACAAGTCCTCTTGTACTTTCCCCAGCTTGTTTCAAGAGTCACGCATGGTCTTATGTGAAACTAACCTATGAACATAAACAAGAAAACAAACAACAACAAAAAAGCAAAAGCAGAAGTAAAAGAAAAGAAAGTAAGAAAACAAGGAAGCAGACAAACAAACATGCAAAGCAAGTAAGAAAACAAGCATGCAAGCAAACAAACCAAAAGCAAACACTACTCCTACTCCTAAGCTAATGGTGCATGGACCTGTTCACGTGAAGCGATACTTCCAATGCAGCCATTGATGCATTGGTTGACCCATGCTGGTGAAGGCATTTTTCACGAAAAATACATTTGTGCGAACCAACAAACATGAAAGATATAACAATGAAGACAAACACTCTCCAAGTTTAAATGTGTCCACATAACATAAGTGAGTACAAGCACATGACATGTTGTCCGTGGAATTATCACGGTGGTGTGTGACACTATGTGCAGTTGTTAAGCATATGCATACTCTTGACTGTGGCATGAAAGCAAATGAAAGAACCAAAGACAGCTTGCATCATGCACGTGTGCTTGCAATGTAAGATTCCTCCAATGCATGAGTGATAGGATCATGTAGTTTGAGTGGAGGAAGCATGATATGTGTGCGAGATTGATCTTAGATGCATATAGATGAGTGATGAGGAGCCTTAGGTGTTTCAACAACTTCCTAATTTGAAGTGAAACCAACCTTAGGACAGCGAGGGCCTAACATAACCATCAACTCGGGCTAAAGTGCCTCGAGAATCTGAGGGGTTTCAACTTTGTTGACAGATAGATCATCATAAATAGGTGGCTTCATAAAATCGATTGTGATAGAATCATCATTGTGGTTCAATACGAGAGTAAATAGATCACGATAACTAAGATAAGAAAAATCAATGATTTCATCGGCATCCTCATGATCTGATGGATCAAACAAAGGGGTAGATGAGAAGCGAACAAATTCACCCTCTGTGTTTCTAGAAAAAGAAGATGAAAATTCAAGTGGATTTTCAATGAATAATTTATCCTCTCCATTGTCAAATGATCGATTGACATCCAGTGTGTCCTGTGAATGATCAACAATGGGTGCATCCATGGATGGAGATACACATGTGAAATCATGGATGACTGATTTACTAAGGATGTCAGGAAAGAATACAGGAGGCTCAGACAGAAGGGAGTCATCCTTCGCCGAGTGTTGATGCTCAAGCTCCTAGTCATACTCTTTATGAATGACAGCGCATGTTGGTTTTCCAATACCAACTCCATCAATGGCTTGATCCTCATTCACAACAAGTGTAGAGTCTAGAATGGAAGAACACAAGATAGTATCATCTATAGGATCATCCAAGTACGAAGATAGAGGTTGAGGTACAAAATGCATGTGACAACATAATGGGATCACAACCAAATCTGCGTGAAAATTAAGCAAAGTGATGTTGGGATGATGTGATAGCTGAACAGATGTGTGTGCCTATTATCCCACATCACTCTGTAGTGGTGGAGCTGTTTGATGAGGGGACAACGAAAAGTCACTTGTGATCGTGACCTTGTCCATCTGTGATTGCAAAGCTCCATCACTGAAGTATGTTGAGCGAGGTTTGGGCTCAAACTTCTTCTTGGGATGGACTGATTTGTTAAGATCATACTCAAATCTATCCCAAAGATAAGGAAACTTCATCTAGCTTTTTGGAGCTTCAAACCGCAAAACACGGAAGCACTACCAAAAGTCCATAGGCGATTCATGCAGGGTTTTTTGTTGTTGTAATAGTTTTTTGTCAAGAGGTTCTGGATAAAAATGATGGAAAGTAGATTCAATGAGATCATAAAACTACTCAAGTAAGTGCATGCTGCTAGCAGGAAGACTACAACACCACCGTACTAGGGATTCACGAAGTGTGTATGCAAGGAGCAGGTTGGCCACTTTGTCAGAACATCCATCTTCCTCGTCAAGCATGGCAAAGAAGTCATGTAAGAATACAGGCCAGGCCACTTCACCTTCACCATCCTAAGTGAATTCAAACAAGAGATCAAAAAACTCCCTCATGATGTTGAGAGGTTCGGCATGCGAAAAACATCATGGAGGGGTGAGTGTGATAAAATCCATGATAGATGTGAAAAGGTTCAAAACAGGATGAGAGGACACATCTTGTCATCTAGCACTCCTTCTAGTGCCATAAATGTTTACGATGTTGGACTCGCCAACATGTCAAGGGATCTCCTTGGTAAGAATTCCTAACTAGACCTCAGGTTGTTTGGTGTATGAGTCCCAACAGTGGGTCGTACGGTATCACCTTGACCATGGTTTCGTACAGAGGCAAGTTAGATGTCCCTATTGGTCGCAAGGGTGTGACATATGCAGCAATTCAAGGAAGGTGCATGAACAGTTCTAACACACAGAGGGTGAGGTGAGTGTGACCCTTGGAAACCTGTGAAAGCACAGAGTTAATAGGGGAACACAAGAGCTAATATTCATCACAACATGCAAGGCAAGTGAACTAGTAATCCAAAGTGATGGTTAAACAAGCAACACATTTCAATAAGATTCAAACATACATATACAAAAAATAGCTACGCATGCATGCGTAAGCAAACAGATACATTTATCATTTAGAGTATAAAAGATAGTTGAAATACAATATGACATATGCATGAAATGTGTCGGCGCTGCTATATTAAGAAGTGTAAGTTCTAGTCATACAATGCAACCATGAGAAACCACTAGTTCCGACACCGAAACGTTAGAGTCACTACCACCTGCTCCTCCAAAGAGATATATTAGCTCTGCACAGAGGAGAAGCCAAGGCTCGTTATAATACTCTCCAACCTTTCTCTAAGATACTCCTATTAGAAGCTTCACAGACCAAAAGCCTTTATAATGAGTTATCAGAGACTATTTATAGCAAAGGGTGGGGTGGCCCTTGACATTACCCTTTGTGATTGTTCATATATCCTCGTGATTCTTCATCTACTCTATGACTGTTACATCCAACTATCAACACTTGAACTTACACTTGACAAGACATCATATACAATCTGCACATGTACCCATGTGAGACAAAATAGGCTTGAGAAATCTATGCAAGAAATCGCTATGACTCGGACAACTGTGGGAGGACCCACTCTTTGACATGCTCATGGTGTTCGACAGTAGGAAACTAATTCCAAGCTCAATAGTTTGCAATGGTGTCCATGTACTCTAAGGTGACATCATTCTAGAAATGAACTCTTGCCTCCATAGCATCGAAGTACACTGCTTGAGCTCCTCTATCCAACTCATCTGATAACATGCACATCATTGTCTTGAGTGCGGCCAGAACAACAATATACTAATGCATGGTGCCTGCACTGATCACCAAGTCTGTGTTGGTGGCTATGCGCATCAACTCATCAAACTACGAGTCAAACTCCATTCAGACTTGTGCCTTTGTCTTTTCCTAGGTGAGTGTCCCAACAAATCGGATCACGTGTGCGTACACAACAACATCCATACTCCAGAATACCCATGCATGGGAATCCTTTAGACTAGTGATGAGTTGCAGGGGATCTTCGTAGTTCTAGATATAACTTCAGATGCATGCCTTCAACTCGACTGCTCTAGGCTTCATCATCTTTCGAAGGTGTAACGGGGCTCCCTTGTACCTCATTGTCCATGTTTGCATGTAGTCAACAACAGTATGCACGTTTTACAAGATACGTGCTCTTTTAGCACATCGTTGTTGCCAACTTTTGAGATGCACAACTACTTTATTGATCCAGATCTTGGGGGGAGGCCCCCAAGATCTAAAAGATTGAAATGGATCTTGTGGTGGAGGCCCCCAAGATCTAAAGAATTGCAATGCTAGAAAGAAAATGACATAACACACATTAAATAGAACCACAAAGAAATTTTTTATTAAAACCGATAACTACAAAGGCTACATTGTGGCGGACCATCTGCCCTTTTACAAAATGTGACTTGTTACTTATAGAATTTTTCAGTTACAATACCATGGGTCAATTCCATGGGTGAATGAATACCATGTGTGGATGTCACAATACCACAAGTTAATTCCATGGGTGAATGAATGCCATGGGTGGATGTCACAATACCATGGGTTAATTCCATGGGTGAATGAATAACATGGGTGGGTGTCACAATACCATGGGTGGATGTCACAATACCGTGGGCAAATACCATGGGTGGATGTCACTTACAATACCATGGGTGGACAAATACCATGAGTGGATGCCACTTACAATACCATGGGTAAATTCCATGGGTAGATGAATAACATGGGTGGATGAATACCATGGGTTGATGGCATTTTCCATCGGATCATTCCTCCCTCCTTAAGAAGCAATGGTCCCCATTGTGTGAAGTTCAATCTTGCGAAGCCTTTCTTGAATATGAAGAGCCACTAAAGAGAAGGGTTTTATGTGGTTAACCCATAACCATGATGAAGGAAGATCTGAGGATAGAGATACCCTGTAATGCTTGTGACCAACTGTGATACTGATAGTGTGCAGCCTAGAAAATGGACTTTGATGAAGTGTGGGTTTGTGGATGACCCATAACCATGATGAACAAAGATCTGAGGATATAGATACCCTGTAATGCTTGTCACCAACTGTGATATTGATAGTGTGCAGCCTAGAAAATGGACTTCAATGAAGTGTGGGTTTGTGGATGACCCATAACCATGAATAACAAAGATCCGAGGATAGAGATACCATGTAATGCTTGTGACCAACTATGATACTAACAATGTGTGGCCTAGCAAATGGACTTCGATGACAAGGATTTTGTGCAGTTGACCCATAACCATGTTGTTGATTGTTGATGAAGTAGCAGGTGCCTACATGGCCTGGGGTGGGAGGGCACGTCTCCAAATAACCCAAGCTGAATGCTGCTATGTTGAAACTAATGAATGTGAAGCAAGTGCCTACTAAAGTGGGGTGGGAGGGCATGTCTCCAATGGGAACCCGCTCTGAATGTTGATCCAGAATTAAAATCGACATAACTCGGTCAAACTCAGAATATTTATTATAACCTATTTTTGGAAGCCGAAGGACCATTTTGCCTCTTTCCATGTGTTGGAAATCCTTATCTGGACACACTAGAATCTCTCATTTGCACTGCAATTTTTCTGTCGTCACAAAAGTTCTTAAACAATAGTTGATTTTAAATGAGCTATGTCTCCCACATCCGAACTCCAATTTGACCCATTATTTTTTTGAAATTGGGTGATTTTTCAAGAGGAGATTAGATCTACAATCCTTGTTTTGAAATTCTACACAAAAACTTCAAAAAATGATAGGAGAGTCGTCATCCACTAGTTGTCGCCAAAACAAAATTCTACAACATAGCTGATTTTAAATCAGCGATATCTCCCTCATCCAGACTTCGACTCGGTTGATTTCTTTTTTGAATTTTGGCATTTTTTTGCAAGGAATCCAGATATGTTATTTTTTTTTGTAAATATTTTACCAAATGTTTCATATCTGATCTGCAAACTCGCCGCCAAAAAAACAATTCCTATAAAAAAAAATGCAAAAAGAAAAATTATTCCTGCTTGGCCCAAGAAAGTGCTTTGTGGAGGTTGCAGTGATGTTCCTGAAGTTTGTTGAATATTGTTGAAAAAAATTGAAACTAAAATATGCATGAAACCCTCATTCCCATCGAATCATAACATGCTCTGATACCACTGATATGAATCTTGGGGGGAGGCCCCCAAGGTCTAAAAGATTGAAATGGATCTTGTGGGGGAGGCCCCCAAGATCTGAATAATTGCAATGCTAGAAAGAAAATGACAGAACACACAGTAAATAAAACCACAAAGAAAATTTTTATTAAAACTAATAATAACTATAAAGGCTACATTGTGGTGGACCATCTATCCTTCTACAAAACGTGACTTGTTACTTATAGTATTTTTTAGTTACAATACCACGGGTCAATTCCATGGGTGAATGGATACCATGTGTGGATGTCACAATACCACGGGTTAATTCCATGGGTGAATGAATACCATGGATGGATGTCACAATACCATGGGTCAATTCCATGGGCAAATGAATACCATGGGTGGATGTCACAATACCATGGGAAAATATCATGGGTGGATGTCACTTACAATACCATGGGTGGATAAATACCATGAGTGGATGCCACTTACAATACCATGGGTGGATGAATACTATGGGTTGATGCCATTTTCCATTCAGATCATTTATACATGGTACCAAACTTGGAATACAATGCTTGCATGACTGTCTCAAGGGACAATACTTCATCCATTATTTCCTTCTTCAACTTTGCTCGAGAAGATGTTGTAACTTGTCCTCCACCTTGCTTGGCCATCTGTAACTCCTTAGTCACTCGCTCGTTCTCAGTTATCAAGAAGCAAACACTCAAGCTAGTGCCTTCGCACGTCAGACATGATCACTCATTCCTCAAACTGTGCAAGAGATGTTTGATCATCCAGAGTAGACACTCTGCGAGATTGCACAACTCTATGTTGTGACTCATCAAATGATATATTGTGCATCTCTCCTTCCGAATTGTCTCCAAGGATCTCATTGTCTCTTTGTTCGCTTGGGACTTGCTCCGCTTCTAGATCTGGTGAAGCTGGTAAGTCAACCTCTTGGTGGCAAGACATGAGGTCAATGTCTTTCTCTAACTCCTATTACTCCATATCTGTATCCATCTTCTCAAGTTCTTATTCAATCTCTTGAGAAAAGTCCTCCTCCTGTGACTACTCAATGTGTCTACTTGGTGCCAGCTATTTGGATGAGTCAACTACCTCTACGGGCATAGTTTCATCTTTCCATACATGTTGCACCCCTTGTTTTTTTTATGCATCCTTCTCCCATCTATGCAGCTCTTGTTCCTTCCAGAGGTGCTCCTTCAACTCATGCAACTCCTTCTCTGTTTCCTCTATTCTCCATTTCTCTCTCTACATTTACACATTCCTCTTATCAAACTGTTGCCTCTTCACCTCTATTGCCAAAGCTTCTTTCTCCACAAGTGGGTCTTCTCAAAACTTGTAGCTTTTCTCTACCTCCATGCTATTGATAATCTTCCTCTTGCCTTTGTCATGTGCTCGTATGTTTACCTCAGTTGTTGTTGTTGTTGGTGCTCTCCTCGATGCTACTTCACGCTGCTTCACTATCCATACCACAGCGACACTGACCAGTTCATTGGGCATGGAGAAGTTGTAGCAATATATCCATGGGTCCTCCTTCGCCCAATGACACACCCCATGGATCCATTGAAACTATACTCTTGCGCAGTGATATTTTACAAAAAATGTGGGTCATAGGGAATGTAGCTTTAGGTGTAGAATGGATATTTCTTGATCTCCTCTACTACAACATCCACGTGCTTGAAATTTCATACCTTGTATGACCCGATCCGCAATAGAAGAGCGGGCCAAGTTGCCTTCTTCTTCCGGTGTAGCCTAGCTGATAATCCTGTCAAGATGTGGTATGGTACTTCCTTAATGAAAAGCTTCTACAAGGCAAATTTCAACAAAAGATGTGGAGGATTCTACATGCTATACATCCATATGAACTTGTCAGATGGTGAGGCATACCAATCGCTATGTCGACCAGTGCCTCCATTTCTGCCTTCGACATGTAAAGTGGATCCTGCTCAAATATCAACTTGTACACTGGGGTGACAAAATGATCAGAAATCTGTGTGATGAATCCTTTGAAGCTACATTTGGACAAAATTTTAAAATAAGTGTTCAAAAAGGTATCCGCCAATTTCCATGCCCACTTGAAGCCCAAGAACTCGTGACAGGCATAGATTGCATCCAAGATGTAAGCGGACATGTAGATTTCTGCTTGCTGAACTTTGGGAAGTTGTCGAGCTCTTGTTACCTATTCCTTCAGCCGATGAGCCAACATTTCAGATTAGTTGCATGCTTTACCTTCACTAGCCAGTTGGTCCAAAGCGATCACCCAAGTTTGCGGGAAGGTCGTCGTGCTCTCTTGGTCATACAAGTGACATGGAAATATGACTAAGTATTGATACACCTTCTGCAGTATCTTCATCTTATAAACCTGGTTGGGTGTCATCCTGAATTTGGTCAGATCCTTTACCCATTTCTTTAAGATATCCCTCGAGTTGGGATTGCTGTTGGGTATGCTGAAGGGTGTTTCCATGGTGTACACTGGATTTGACATATGGTGCATCTGTTCATAATCTTGTACCCTAAAGGTAGCAATCCCTATCCCGCTGACACTATTGAATGTCATCATCTCAGGATCAGTGTATGAGATGATCCAATGTATCATGTCCACGTATGGGAACATGAGATACCTGCATGCAATCCGGTACAAGCCGGACTTGTGAATGTTCACATAGACTTGGCGGTCTTTGAGGTCTTCCCCAAATGTGACTGCAAATGCGTCATTGATCTCTTGCCATTTCTACTTGATGTCCTTGTCTACAATGAGCTTGGTGTCTTCATAGATCAGCACACTTGTATACGCTCACTCAATTGCTTCTCCAGTTGCAATTTCGTTGATGTCCTTTGATATTTCTCTCTTGGAGGCCATTGATCCTGAACTGTTGAGAGGTGAACGAACACCTGCTAGATTTGGAGACATGGTGACATGCATGACAAGAAATCTATCAGCTAAAACCAAAACAAACTTGAGGAACGACATGCAACATACCTGGGGATTGATTGGAAAGGATTGCACAGTTTTTCCTAGGAGGCTGGGAGACTGGATGCCCAAAATACGTAAAAGGCAGTCTAGGCTGTTGAGAGGCTGGTTGACTACTGGAATTGCATAACGCACAATCCAGACTAGCTTGCTAGCTATCGGGATTGCACAATGCGCAATTTTATGCACCAATAGGCATTGCCTCTTAGAATTGCACAATGCAAGACTTGAGGATATTCATTGGGCAAAAATGTGCATTTTCTAGGAAGAAGGCAGAACCTTCCCTCTTATGATTGCACAATGTTATCTTAGTGAGGCAGAGTCCGAGCCAAGGCTACCCAGACCCACTAATGGGCAACTGAAAGCAAATATAGATGTGAATGCATGACAATAATGATTGTAAGTGGGAGTGAATGATCGTGCATGCAAACAGTGAATCGAAGATTCATAAAATGTAACAACATGAATGTGTGTGAAGTGAGTCATCAAATCAATGATTGTTCCTGAAAAACATCGTCATGCATGCGGCAACAGTGAAATGCTAATGGAAATGGAAACAGTGCTAGTACAAGCTAATATGCATGAAAATGATAGCAAGTGTTCATAGAAATCAAGCAAACAACACTCACACAAGCCAAAACACAAAAAGCAACAGAAATGTTGCAAAAGAAAAGTGAAGCCAAATTACCCAGAAATAACTGAGTTGGATGTGTCGAAGACTTCTGGATGTGCTGTGGGATGTCAGAGCTCCAAGATTGATGTGAAGGAATGAGCTCTGAAGCATCGAATAAATAAGTTTGATGCTCATGACACACAAGCCACAAATCTAGGAAAAAGAAACACTTGGAGGAATGTTTCTAAAACGATCTTTGCATGTACCTTTGGCTGCTAAAAATAGCTCCCTAAAATATAGGGATGCTTTTTTCATGTTTCTTTTTGCTATTTCGGGAAAAAGTAGCCCATGCATGCAATTCAAGTTTTCTCAGTCTCGCGTGGAACCAGTCAACCCGATGGCACATGCAACAGCCTGCTTGACTGAGGGGAAAATTTGCACATATCTGGAAGGGAGCTGGGCTGTCTGCCTAGAGTGATTGTGCAATTTCTGGGTTAAGCAGCTAAATGTTTCCCAGAATTGCACAATTTATGGGCTGAGTAGTCTTTCTATGTCAGATTGTGCAGTTCCCTCTCGGAAGGTTGGCTGGTAGGATTGTAAAATTTCTAAGCCCAATAGGCTGCTAGACAAGATTGCACAATTTCTGGAGGGAAGGCTAGTTCCTATCGAGAATTGCGCAATTTATTGAGGGGGTTTTTCAGCCTGCAGTTAGACCAAGTCCGGAGAAACAAGCTATGAGGGGGATGCAGAAAGATATCATGCACAGGCTGGAAATCTGTTCAAAAACCACTGAAGCTCATGTACTTGAAAGTACAAGACGTGGTACTGAATATGGTTGGTAGGGAGGCTCCAAAATGAAGCTAAGGAAACATTTTGGAGGGTGGTTGTAGCCACTACAACAGGTCTAAAACTTGCAAGGATAAACATGAATAAGACACTGGAAACAAGGTTTCTTAGTAAGGACATTGTGATTTCGGATTTGTGGTATTACTGTTGTGCATATGTTGTATATGTTGTACATGTTACATCTGTGATGATTGTGCACATGCAATATTATGCATATGTAGTGTGTATACATGTTTATGAAATATTATGTATGGGGTGCTAGTACAGATAATGTTGTATGAATGTTACATATTTAGTGAGTGATATACAGTGATGTGTACATATTGTATTGTGTGCATGATGGATATGCAGTGTTGTATGCGTATGGTGCCCTGCACATGTTGGATATGTGATGGTATGCACATATGTTGTTATCTACATGTTGGATATGCAGTGTTATGTACATGTTGGATATGCAGTGTATGTACATGTGGTGTTGTGTGCATGTTGTACATGTGGTGTTATGTACATATGGTCTAATGTGCATGATTGTGCAAGCGTTGTGTGCATGTGGTGTTCTGTACATGTTATATAAGTGGTGTTGTGTGCAGGTGGTGCTATGTACATGTCTTGCATATGGTGTTGTGTACATGAGGTGTCGCATACATGTCATGCATGTGGTACTATGTACATGTGGTATTGTGGACATGTTGTACAAGTGGTATAGTTTATATGTGGTGTTGAGTAAACGTTGTGCAAGTAGAGCCATGTAGATGTGATGCTGTGCACATTTTGGGTAGGTGGTGCAGTGTATAGGTGGTATTGTGTACATATTTTAAATATGGTACTAGTACACATGTGGTATCGTGTGCATGTCATACAAGTTGTGTTGAGAGCATGTGGTACTATGTATGTGAATTAGGTACGTGAATGTATTATGTGGTGTTGTACATCGGGTATAGATGTATTTTGTTGTGTTGTATGCCAGGTGTAGGTGTATGTATGGTGTTATGCACTGGATGTAGGCATATGTATTGTATTTTTTACACTGGGTGTAGGTGTATGTGTTGTATGCCAGGTGTAGGTGAGTGTATTGCATGGAATTGTATGTCATGTGTGGTTGTATGTGTGTGATGCACACTATGTATATGTGCACCAGGTTGAGAAGAAGGCACTCAGTGTTTGTCGAGTGTGGAAACCGATACGATGTACGTACAATATAAGAACAAAGGAAGAGGTAAGGATCGATGAAGGATAAGTATTAGTATTTTATTTCATCTTTATTATACATGTGGTTTATGATTATGGTTTATGATGATTACAAGTGATCTATGATTCTAGTAAATGATGATTACATGTGAATTATGATTCTTGTTTATGATGGTTACATGTAATTTATGATTTTGATGGTTATGTTTTGAGCTAACTTGATGTGATATTTTTATACATGTTGGTTGGGTCAAATACGCTAGTTTGACTTGTTGTGACAGGAAGCGAACATGGTTGCAAATGTACCTTATTGATGACCTACCAACGAGGTATTATTTGAATTTATTTAAATTTATTTTGATTCTAATGGAATCTATGTGCTTGGTAAAGGAATGCATGAAATGCCCGGTTGGGTGATTGAAATTGACTGCAAGAATTTGCAACAAAAAAATAAATTAGAACATGCAATAGTATGCTAGTAAGCACTTCAGGAGAAAGGTCATTGTGGGACACTAGTACCCAATAGTATCCATTGGTTGCCATGAGCATGCTATGACTTGTATATTTGTTTCAAGGAAGGGATATGCCTTCATTTTTGTATCTTCTGATGTGAGGAAGCCTTGGCAATGGATGCACTTCCTGAGATGGGGGTGTCAACGGAACTTGGAAGGTGGGTGACTACATGGAAGGGGTGACCAAATTTCCCAAGGGACTGTGTAGTAGAGAAGGGAAGGTCGGGGATTTATTTGTTTTGGTAATTAGCATTTCCAGATGGAATCAAATGCACATTAGGAGTGCGCCCTGGAACAATGAGCCAATAACTATTCACTAAGAGGACAAGTGGTACAGGATTATAGCACTAGACATTGGATGTAGTTTGACTGTCGCAGTGGATTCTGGACTTCCTGGGAAGGAGGTGAATCCTAGTGTTAAGTGAGGGTGTAGGTGTGAGCCTCTAGATTCCCTTATTGTGGATGCAAGGATTGTATATTTTTATTTACTGGCTAAGAAAATGTGTATATGCATATATTATTGTAAATACTATATCGACCTGGATTTATAAAGCTCCATAGATAGTTTGGTTATTCAATGGTTGAAGAAAATGTGTATGTGTATATGTGGTTATTTTAAATACCGCAATGAGCTATGTTATAAATCTCTAGTAAACTGGATGATTTTCATGTTTCAATAGTGGTCATTATAGATATTGCAATGAGTTGTGTTATAAAGCTCCATGGGTAGTATGTTTTTTTTTAGCATGGTTATAGGTTTCATTGAACACTGAGGACGGTGTTCCCCCGATGGGGAGGGTTCTATAACAACCCTCGTGAAAATAACATGTAAAAATATATTTAAGACCACCGTGATGGGACAAGTATTCCAAGATGAATGGCGGGGGAAACATCCTAATGGGTGTTGATTCGATTTATTATGGATAAGGAAATTGGCAAAGGAATTGGCAAAGGCTTTGGAAAGGCATGAGGCATTTATTGGCATTTTATTAATGAAAATAATGGATATTAGGTGAAAAGGAAGGAGAAAGGTCACAGGTTTCATGTGAGGAGAAAAATGTACGAAAATAATGGAAAATGAAGAAAATAGAGGCCTCATTAATAGAAAGGCTTCTAAGGATCGGTGGATGAGACTTGATCAGTTTATATTTGGAGCTCTCTCCTTATTCTCTCCCTCTCTCATACTGTGGGAGACTTAGATTTTTGTTGAATCACTCTTAGAGGGTGTGGCATACTTGGAGTTTTGGAGCAAGAAAGCAAAGGAAAATTAGCAGTGTGTAAGACAATATCAGTATCATAAGCTACATTAGGTTTTTCTTGCAAGTATCGAGTTGCATGTATGTTTTCCTCACTAGTTTTGACATGCATGACATATGCATGTGGTTTCTTGGTTATTATGTGTCATTAGCATGGAGGATTACCTTAATTGACAGTGGATTTTCTTAGCCTTGACATTTCTTGGATAGCCATGGATATTGTGGGTTTTTTCCCTTTTTTTTTGGTTAGTTCTCATGTTTCCCTAGCTTGGGTTGAGTTATTAGTTCCTGAAAGCCTTAGTTGCACAAACTCTATAGAAGACCTGTAATGGCTTGGGTTGAGTTAGTAGTCCCAGAGCCTTGGTTGGATAAATTCTATGGAAGCCCGATAATAACTTTGGTTGAGTTATTTGTCCTGGAAGCCTTGGTTGGAGAAATGCTCTGGAAGCCCTTGGTGGGTTGGGTTACTAGTCCTAGAAGCCTTAGTTGGAAAAATTCTCTAGAAGCCTGACATCAGCTGTGGGATGAGTTACTAGTCCTGGAGCCTTGGTTGGACAAACACTCTGGAGCCTAGAAATAGTCATTGGTTGAGTTACTAGTCTTGGGAGCCAGGTTGGAACAAATTCTCTCACGCCCTGGAAGGCTAGGATAGAGACCGATTAGATGATGGTTTTGGTGATGTTGGACCATGAGATGGAACCAATATTTGATGGATTAGGGTGGATGGCCTCTGGACGCCCTGCATATTTTTTATTAATGTGTCCAATGAGATCCCACATTCATGCTTGAAATATGGCACAAAGTTGAATGGTTGAAGAGAGATTTGGCTCATCCATTCTACAGTCAAGTGGAACATTGAAGTCCCATCCCGGGTTTGGATTTTTCATCATTAATGAAAGGTGATATCTCATGATATTTATATGATTATTATGATGGATTATATGTATTTTATATGGCTGTGATTTTAGTGATATTTCTGTCCCTATTATGTTGGCTATGTATATTTTTTATGGCGGAAGCTATGTACGGTTCTCATCATGTTCTTACTTGTTATTGAATGATCAATGTATCTATGACCTAATGGATGCAATGGCATATAATGTGATGAGAAATTGCTTCACAGTGAATCTTAGATAATTATGAGATTCCTATGCTTAGATATGTTATTTTCATCTGTAGGTTTCATATTTACAAAGTGTTTGACAAAATTTTTGTTATGGCTAGTAGGGGTCGAGTCAAGGTCTTGAACAAGTATTTGCTCTAGTACTATCATTTCCATGTTGTTTTACTAATTTTAAGAGATGGTTCAATTCTGGATATTGAACTAGGCTCTGGGCCTAAAAAGTGGCTCAAATCCCAAAGTCACTAGCATAGCACTAACAATTTGGGTCTTTTGTCGTTGGCGGGAAAGCCTGTGAGAGTGACTAAAGGGTTTCAATCACATACATGCCATGTGATGGGAGAAAATTTCGGTTTAATTCATCTAAATGCTAGGTTATCTAAGGGTTGGGTACCTGGAGTGGTGAATTAGCTCCTCAGGGTCTTGAATCACCTGAGGGAGGTCTGTGTGTTTTGTTTTCGTTGATTCCACTTCCTTAATGTGACTTAGAAGGTTAAAGCATATCATAGTGGCCTCTCATCACATGTTTACTTCGACTGGAAGGTTTCTCAGGTAGATGTGGGAAGAGGGTGTTACAATCCCTATCTAAAAGTAAACCACCTTGGAGGCGGTGCCATGGATCCCTAGGAGTTGCTCAGGGAAGTGAAGGGGTGCACCCTTTGGGAACAAGCTAATCGGGGTATGATTTCATAGGTTGGAGGGTAATGGGGTTTGGTACCTTGGATGGTGGAGGGTATGGGATATGTACTTGATGATGGAAAATTGAATAGCCCATGAAATAAACATCCTATCTACTCATACAAACAAGTATTGATTCAGTTTTGATCTGGATCTCTTCAGCCACCAGAATTAACCAAGATCTTTTACTTATGTGATGTTAGCAAAATTGAATTTAAAAGAGCATGAAAAGCCACATGTGCATACCATAAAGGAGATGAAGTATAATGACGATCATCAAAGAAAAGTACAAAAACACATTGATAACGGAGGTCACCCATTGTGGGTTACGTCTCTAGGCCTTGGTGTCAAGAGTGTGGAGGCCATTTGATTGAATGCTAAAAAATGATAATGACGTACATGGCATATTCTTTGTCACTACAAGGATGAATACCTTGAATTAGAGTGCCATGTCTCTCCATGAGACGTTCTCAGGAACTCTCACTCATATGGGAAAATTCCCTCAACAAGAGTTGCATGTCTCTCCACGAGACATTCACCCTATAGGGACTCTCACTAAAATGGACATTCCTTCAGCATGACAAGCTAATAAATCTCACATGATGTGGCATACAAATATCCCTCAACATAATAGAAATTAGGGACCTCAACAATACAAACATCATCTCAACAAAACAAAACAAAAGCATGACATAACTACATCATATACCCCCACTGCTGGTGATGGAAAAAAAATGAAAAGCTCAGCTACTAAAATGGACTACACCACTAATTTCTTGGCAATGAATGGTGCAAAATCAACTATAAACTTGTCTAATTCTGACAACAACAAAATATGGGCCCTCAGAAATCTTGAAGATTCCCCCAACGATTTCTTCCTAAAGATGGCCAGAAAATTTGCTGCTCCAATGAATATTCTGAGCATGCCACTACGATCCTTGTGAAATTCAGAGAAAAATGACTATAAAGTCAACATAATTCCGATACTAGAAAAAATTAGTCTCCAAGGGAATCTAAATATTACTCAAGATTCTCCAAAGTTTCCTTGTTGTTGGACACATGCACTGCTGCTGCTCATATGGAGATTTTGACTACATGGTTGGACTGTTGGTGAGAAAACATGTAAAAATAACTATCCACTTCTCAAATTATGTCACTGGCATCTCTGGCCTTGAAGGGAATCTTTTCAACATCTTAATATTATCCTAGTTTAGGATTCCACACCCTCTAAAAATCATGGTTCTTCCCTGGTTCAAGGTTCTGCCTTCTCGGTTCTAGCCTACACCTGACAACTATGAAATGGAAAGTTCATATAGTAGACAGGCAATGGAATTTACAAAGACACCACCCTTGATGCATTGGTTAAGGTGGAGCATTAGAGACAGGGAGATTGAGGGTTCTAACCCCACCAACCCCTAGCACATTGTGCATTTTTAAACCTCTACGTTAATTTTTGGAGTTGGCAGTTGGGCGATAAACATTGCAAACTGTGACAGTTAACATTATTTGACAACATTGGTTATGTGGTTTCAACAATGGTCAATACATAGAAAATGGCGTTATATTATTTTGGTTGGGAGGATAACATATAGTATATATATCATTTGACTCCGGCTAGTGGTTAACATAGTCACCGGTGGTTACAGGGTCGTCTGTCAGGAGCCAACCCACATGGGCCATTAAGGTTCAAACACTGCCATCACCACAAAATTTTAGTATATATTTGATTTTTGGTTTTGTTGGTGGTGGTGGGGATTGTGGCCTACTACCGTGACCCTTATGTTTTATTACAATGTGACCAGTGGGATGTGCAGGTCTAACAGTCCCTCCCCACCCACCTTTTTAAATAATGTTTTTGTTTTTTAAAAACAAACTAGCCAGTTTAAACTTTGCCAAAAATGAGGGTTATTGGGAAAATTAACCATTCAAAAAATTCACCCATTCCTATGGTCGGATTTCATGCGCCAAGTCTCAGCCAATTTGTTGCCTCCTTAAACATGCCACTTCACTAAGTTTGACCCAAACTTTGACCATGGATATCTGGAGCATACGAACTCATATTTGAGTGTCGTTGCACCATTGGAATTTGAATTTTGAGTTATTTTGAGCCCTCTTTGACTTTTGAACATGTATAGAGCTATCTATATCATTCGTCCCCATTGAGGAGCTTTTGGTTTTCCAAAATCATGAACATAATATGCAATTGTTGTGTTACATTGTCTACACCACAACTTTCCTGACAGGTCACCCTTCTTTCTCCTTCACTTTTGTCCTTCAAAGCTATAAGTGATGAGCTGACACCTAGATCCTCTGCAAACCTGTAGTCCATCTTTTCAAATTACATGACCAACCATGACCCAAGCATCCCCATACTTACCAAGAGTTTATAATATATATTCTTCGGTCAAGTTTACATCATAATATAAATCAATACCCTAGCTATCAATAAAAGGCAAAAACATCATCTTTGCTTCAATAATTGATGAAAAACAGATCATCACTTTTACAATTTAAATCACAACACATGATTTACAAATTGTGGCCATGAGAAGCTACCATAAATAGAAAAACCATCTCTTACTCATTAATGTGAACCATGAGGAATGTGGCAGACTTTCTTGTTGCACACCTTCACCAACTGGCTTTTGCACGGGCTCTTTGTCCTTAATATGTTGCTCTGGATGGAGCCTACAACATGTGGCTCTTTGATGGCCACCTCTATTATACTGACTGTAAAAATTATTCCTCCTCCACACCTACTTAACCTACTTCCTTGCCTGATGTGGAGAAGACATTTGAAGCCTCATCCTCTTTTTTGTTGCCATTCTCTTTCAACACTCAGCAATCACATGGTTGTGTAAATGACAAAAATTAAATACTTTTCTACGCCATGATCTTTGTTTAACATGCTTGTAATAAAAATGAACTTTAGAGTACTGAGACTTGTTATACCTTTCTTGACTATCTCTAGTGCGATTATGATGATGAGGGCTTGCCTTAGGTCTTCCTCTACAATGTGCATTATCACGGGAGAATTGTGATGTGTTACAATCATCCTCTTTCCTTGACAATTTCAGCAATGTCTTGGAAGCTTCTGAAACCTTTAAGAACTCTCCTGCTGTGTATCCCACACCTACAAATTGAGGTCTTTGTACCACCTCCAATGGCTAAGTCATTTTTTCACCATTAACTCCAAGTCCTCCTCATTTATACCCCATCTTAGTAAGGATTCCCATGACAATTCCTGAAATGGTACCTTCATGTTTCCAATAGAAATAGTATCACGTGAAAATGAAAATGAAGAATGATCAACATTTTTTACCTCAGTTGTTGATTCTGAAACAGGTGATGATGGTTTCGCTAACCCTTCGTTGCACTTCAATTTTTCCAAGGCCTCTTCCATGGCTCGTAGTAGAAACTAAAATCTCTAATTCTCCTGTTTCTCTTCTCATAGAAGTCTCCTCAATTCAACATTCTATGCTTGAAGGTTCTGATTGACCTTCTCATTTGAATGATGAGAAGACAATGTAGAAGTTGAATGTACACTCGAGGGGTTAGATGGAGCATCATCCTCTACTCTTTCTTCTCTGATTCCTCTCTTTCCATTTTCATCTCGTAATCTTCATACATTATGTCCAACATGCGTGCCACTTTTAGAAGGTCCTTGTAGAGATCTCATTTATTCTCCATTTCCCTTCTTGTTGCATGTTCAACCATTCACACTCACAATTCACATCAATGAGAAGAGTTCTCTGATACCAAACTTGATCTGGATCTCTTTAGCTACCATAATTAACCAAGATCTTTTACTTCTATGATGTTAGCATAGTTACATTTAAAAGAGCATGAAAATCCACATGTGCACAATATAAAGTAGATGAACATAATGAGGATCATTAAAACAATGTACACAAACACACTGATAATGAAGTTCACCTAGTGTGGGTTACGTCTCTAGGCCCTGGTCTTAAGAGTGGGGAGGCCGCTTCATTGGATGCTGCAAAATGAGGATGATGTACATGGCATATTATTTGTAATAACAAGGATCAATACCCTCAACCAAAGTAGCATGTCTCTCCACGAGATGTTCTCAGGAACTCTCACTCATATGGGAAATTCCCTCAACGAGAGTTTCATGTCTCTTCACGAGACATTGTACCTATAGGAACTCTCACTAAAATGGGCATTCCTTTAGCATTACAAGCTAATAAAATCCTCCATGATGTGGCATACAAGTATCCCTCAACATAACAACAATCAGGGACCTCAACAATAAAAACATCATCTCATCAAAACAAAAGAAAAGCATGGCATAAATGCATCATATACCTCCACTCCCAGTGATGGCTGAAAAATGAAAAGTTCAACTACTAAAAGTGACTACACCATTGAATTCTTAGTGATGAATGGTGCAAAACCAATTGGAAACTTGTCTAATTCTTACACCATCAAAATTTGGGCCCTAAAGAATCTTGAATATTACCCCAACAATTCCTTCCTGAAGATGGCTAGAAAATTTGCTGCTGGGATGAAGATTCTAAGAACACCATTGTGCTCCTTGCAAAATTCTGAGAAGAATGACTATAAATTCGGCATCATTTAGAGACAATAAAAACTCAACCTCCAAAGGAATATAAATATTCCTCAAGATTCTCAAAATATTCCTTGTTGTTGGACACATGCATTTCTACTCCTCAAATGGAGATTTTTACTGCATGGTTGGAGTCTTGGCGAGAAAACATGCAAAAATTACTATCCGATTGTTAAATTTTGTCACTATAATCTCTAGGTCTCAAGGGAATATTTTTAGCATCTTAATATTCTCCTCATTCAACGTTCCAGACCATCTACAAATCATGGTTCCATCCTGGTTCGAGGTTCTGCCTTCTCGATTCTAGTCTCTTCCTGGCAACTGCAAAATGGCAAGTTCATATACTATACGAGTGATGAACTTTACAAATCCACCACCCCTTGCACATTGGTTAAGGTGGAGCATTAGAGGCAGGGAGGTCGGGGGTTCCAACCCCACTGACCCCTAGTGCGTTGTGTATTTTTAAACCACTGCATTAATTTTTGGAGTTGGTGGTTGGGCAATCAACATTTCAAACTGCAACGATTAATGTTATTCGGAGGCATTGGTTATGTGGTTCAAATGATGATCAGTACATAGCAAATAGTTTTATATCATTTTGGAAGAGTAGATAACATATAGTATATATATTGCTTGACATAACCGTCAGTTGTTATGGGGCCGCCCGTCGAGGGTCGACCCACGCGAGTCGAGTGGGTTCAAACCCCAGCGACTCCAAAACTTTTTAATATATATTTGATATGTCATTCGGTTCGGGGTGGTGGGGGTTGTGCCTAGTTGTGGCTTGCCACCCCGACCCTTATATTTAGTTACAATGTCACCGGTGAGGTGTGCGGGTCCGGCGGGACTGACCTGCCCTTGTTTTTTAATAATATTTTTATTTTATTAAAACAAACTTTCCATTTTAAACTTTGCCGAAAATAAGGGTTATTTGGAAAATTAACCATTCAAAAAATCCCCTGTTCCAGTGGCTAGATTTCATGTGTCGGGTCTTGTCCAATTTGTTGCCTCTTTAAGTGTGCCACTTGGCAAAGTTTGACTGTGAATATCTGGAGGATACCAAACCGGATTTCATTGTCATTTTCACCATTGGAATTAGAGCGATGAGCACTACGATATGGTCTCAATTTCACTTCAAACTAAGGAATTTTATTTGTGAGTTATTTTGAGCACTCTTTGACTTTTGAGCATGCTTGGAGCCACCTGGATCACTTTTTCATGCCATTTTTGTTTGTTTGTTATGAATATATGAATTATGAATTGAAATTATTAGGAATGAAATACTTATGGATATAATTCTTATTTTATAGACATGGATATAATATGCTCATTGTCGATTAGATGTTGTACATGTATGTTGAGCAACTACAATCATTGGGAGGCATCTCATGAAAGTGGAAGAAATTATTGAACATGAAGAGAAGACCAATGAATACAAGGGACATGATATCAGGTGTTAGGGTCCTATAAATATAGTGATCAAGGTATGATTATCTATCTATTTATCGCAATGGGATTTTGTAAATTATTTTTTCATTTTTAGTGGTTTTAACTTTTGAAAAGAAAAAATAGGAAAAATAGAAAAGGAAAATGAAAATGAAATTATGAAAATGAAAAAAGAAAGATAACTAAAAAAAATTAAAATAAAGGGGAATAAAATAAAAATAAAATCCCCAAAGGGGCGTAATAGTTTAAATGTCGCCATAAGTTTTAATTATGTTGATGTTGATTAATTTGGTAATAAAATTTGTTTAAATTTTGAAATAGAAGTGGATGTGGTGTTTCTCACTTTTAATAAAACATTGTCATCATTGGAAGGATAAGAACATCCCCGCCTAGATCAACGATGGGGGACGACGTTCGACGACGCCACCCCCCCCCCCCCCCCCCCCCCCGAGCTTTTGAGACTTAACAAGGGGGTGGGGGAGCATCTAAAAAATGGTTTATTAAAATCTACCAAAATGTACATGGTAGCTCTATAGAGATTTCGGGGGCCTCCTCCCTTTACCACTTACTGCTTCTACAACCCCCAAAAACCACCATCTACTACCTCCCGCACCCGCCTACTCCTGCTCCAACCATGGTACACCACCTGTCATCCCCCCAACCATCCATGCTACCCATGCATCCATGTCACTCTACCATTGGAATTCTCCTGCCAACAGCCATATGTTAGTTGGCCATTAAATTCTCCTACCAACTATAATGCCTTTAATGCCATGCTCCAAAATGGTAATATGTATGTTAATCACCCCCCTTTCTCGCTTTAAAAGTCATGTCTCACCCTGCACTATTTCCTTGCACCATTTGTTTGATCCATGCAGGTTAAAACCTGAAGGTTTCCAAATCCACTAGCACTCTCTGCAGTAGCATTCCTATACTGTAACCAATCAATTGCATCCTAGTAATATTATTTTCTTGAGCATCCATTACAGTTGAAAATTTATTCTCATAAAGGAAATGGGAAATGGTTGTCGAGAGTCCTTTTGCCTTTTGACCATAATTCAGATGAATTCCCTTTGGTCGACATACAGGTACAAAATAGAAAAAACCCAATGTGAGATCCATTTGTATGAGCCTCATAACTGGGAAAATAAAAATTATTTAGACAATAGTGATGAATTTATTATCTGGGAGTTATTCTTCCTCAGTTTATTTTTCCCAGACTCATTTTTTCCACGAATTCATTACATGGTGTCATCTTAGGTATCTCCTTATCTAGCAAGCTGTAATAGCCTAGAATAATGAAATTATATTCTCGATTGCACCAAAATCCATCTGTCGATCTCTTCAGGTTAATCCCCAAGATACCTTACATCCATTTTCCACTAATTCCCTGATAGAAATATACAAGAATCATATCTTCTCTCAACGAGCTCATATTGTTGAGTCTTTTCTACCTAAGAATTCTGAATTTCCCAGACATAATCCCCCATAGTCTGCTTCTATTTCCATGAAATATCAAGGTAAGTTATTTATATGGTTACTTTCCTATTAGGTTATGCTACAGATCAATGGGTAGATGAAGTAGTGTTAGTATTTTTGTCAATATTTTCAACTGGTCAGAAGCTATGAGTTATTTTTAACTGTAGTCAATACCTATCAAGTGTTATTCATGATCAATTTCTGAAATTTAAAGTTGAAGGTGCATTCAAACACTAGTTAGTCCTCATATATTTGATGTTGTTCTATCAAGAAGGTAGACTTAAATTTCAATTGTAGAAGATGGATGAACAGGGAAGACCACTATCAATTATTCATTGGACTTCCTTAGTTAGAAAGAATTCAGAAGAATATTCAATTAGCAATTTTGTAGATCCATTTTTCCATGTATCTGTGTGTCTTCTTAGCAGCGATATTATACCAAGGATTTCACCAGAAATCAAAAGAGTTTTTAATCTAACAGAACAAGCCAAGGCTGGAGACTAGTATCTTTACCTTAATTATACATAAATTCGAATTTATGGATGTGAACTCCCTCCCTACAGGTTGCCAATTTTTGTACGAGTCAAAAATTGTTCCTTGGAGTATATTAGGAAAATGTTAAATATGGATGACCTACATTTTATGCCAAGAAATTAGAAAGCATAGTTTAAGTTGAAAGCACATATTGGTCCTTATATTGTCAACACAAAAGTAGTAGAAAAGGAAGCAAATGCATTACTAAAGAAGATGAATTTCAAGTTGAATTTTACATGGTCTTATGATCCATTAGGGATAATTTCAAAACTGAGAGATGAGTAGAATATCACACCATATGCACATACACCTAGACAATAAATAGAGCAGTGTGCCAATTAGGAAGAGTGGATAGAGAATACACTACAAGATTCTGAAGAGAATATTTCTAGTCAAACATCTCTACAAACTCCTATTTCAAAGGACAAAGAAGTGAAGAGATCAAGGGAAAGTATGTCTCCTACATATTCAGTGCCTTTCGTGTTTTCAAGAGGAGAAAGAAATATCAAAAGCCAAATAGTAAGACTCATACTAAAAGTTGTACTAAAATAATAAATATTCAAGAGGACTCTTCAAAAGAAAAGGGCTCACAAGAGAAAGTCATGGTTGTTTCAAGAGGTATTCAAACCACTTCATTCCCATATGTTGAGGAGATAATAGAGTCACCTGTGTCTTCTACATCTCAAACTGCAACACAGTAGAACATTTTTTCCAGGTACAGGAAAATTAAGAAGAAGAATGAAGCATTGAAGGCTACTACATATACAAAATTTCGGAAGCAAACTTATACTACTCAACATAGGTTTTTATCTGTGCTTGACACAGAAAAAGGATAGTTCCAATTAGAATTCTTATAAACTATAGTTCCAGTCCCTAAAGGTGAAGAAGACTACAAAGCCTTAGTCTTTTCTTTTGATACCAAGAAGATTCATGAAATCAACTAGATTAATTTTCACAAACAGGTCGGTGAAATGATATACTCTACTTTAAGAAGTTCATTCGTGGTAGCCTCCAAGCTGCATGCATCTCTAATCAACATGCATTCACAATTAAACATAGAGCGAATGTCATCCTTGGCCAAAGACACCAAAGCCAAAGCTCTTGAAGATTTGGTAATTAAACTAGGATATGATCCTAGTAACATCAAAGAAGTTGAGAGGATGATCAAAAATAAAAATGTATATATTCAAGATTTAAGAAAGCAACTCAAGATTCTAACCATTAAGCATCCATAGACCAAATAAATCACTCACATAGAGATAGAGAAGGAAAATTTGTTCAGGTTGATAGTTGAACATAATGCTCAAATTCAGAAGATGGAGGTAGACATGGAGGCACTTCTAAAATAAAGGGAAATGTTGGCAGCCATAGATACACCAACATAGGAAACAACAACAACAACTTCAACAGAAAGGGTTGGATTATGTAAAAGAGAAGATCTTTCTTTGATTGTAAGCAATGAAATTTGTTTTGAAGTAATCAATTCAGACATACAGAGGCAGTATTGTTTTAGGATTCTTGTGTCAAATAGATGGTGATGTTTTCCTATTTGTTAATTTTTTTTTCCTTATAAGTTTTCATATGGATGTTCTTTCCTAGTTTTTACAAAAAGATTAAGAGCTAAATTTACTTACAGTACTTTTCTCTGGCTTGTTAAACAATCCTAATGTTTTCCTTCTGAGATTAAATATAAAATTCATTTAAGTATGCTTTATATTTAATTGATTCTTATCTTATATTCATCTTATTCATACCGAATATACTTCACAAGATCCATGAGTTTCCCTACCTCACCCTATTTCATCTAGGTTGTTTATTTGTAATTTATTACTAAATATTTTTTATGACTCCATGCCCAATGGACTTTTCTTTCATTCTACAAACAAAACTTTAAAAACCCTATCTTGACCTCTCATATCTATCCTAATATCTAAACTATAAAAATAAAATCATATTGAGAGAGATCTCTGAAGCTGGAAGGGATAAATCCCAACTTTAAAAGTGGTCTGTGGTTACTTCTACAATTTCCCTTTCAGCTTAGGAAAACTACGGAGTTCTAACAACAGGTTTCTACAGTTGCAGATCAAGGAACACTGACGATGATTCTATTATAATAGGGATGGGAATTTAACGCCCTTGGTTCTACCCCTAAATGACCAATGTAATAACCACGCAATAATATGTGCAGACGATATGTGTACCTCTTTAAATGGTTTGAAGACCATGATGTTAGCTTGGTGAGCCATAAACATGTAACTTATAGGTGGGTGAGCCAAGAGTTATTTTGAGGCTTTTGTGCCCATGTAAATGTTTCAAATTTATTTTGGGGCCAACATACCCATGTATTTATGTTGATTTAGATATATGGCAGAGGGGCTAAGATTGTAAATATGATGTAATTTGTACATCTCTTTTAATAATAAAATAGGTTGGTTGCGGAGATCACTCCACGATAAAGAGTATGGGGGTTGTGAAACTCCATGGTGGAAAAGGAAACAAGGTGATGTGACAAGTCTTAGTGGAAAGGATACTCAAGGCCACATCAGCTTAGGGGGTGCCACATGGTAAATAGAGGTCATGAAGTTATAAAAGGCGTATTTTTCCTTTGACGGTAGTTAGTCAATCATTTAATGAATGATTCATGGATGATTATTCAATGTGGATTATGGCTAAGGGGGGAAATTAGTTGATTCACTCTAGTAGCCATGGAGTTCTTGTTTGAATTCGATTTAGTGACTATTCGGTGAGGCTTGTGCTTGGGTTATGTAACTAAGTGGGAGTTGTTTTGGTTTGGACCTGAAGGTTAGCTAGAGCCCAAGAGAGTAGGAAGAGATCGTGGATCCATAGGGCTAACACCATACTTCGCCAAAAATAATTCACCCTGTAGGCTTTGGCACAGTATGGACCATTCAGTACAGAGAACGGGTGCACTACTTAGGTGTAGGCTGATGAGGGGCATGAGCATGTATGTTTGAAGCTAAGGTTGTTAGGTTTGGTACATTGGAACATTGTTGGTTGTGTATGTGTGTCTCGACTTATACCATTTCCTATGGAGTTGTAGCCCCAACTCAGGGATGACCTGTGGTTGAGATTTATAAACTACACAATATATGGCTAGGTGGAACATGGAGAGCCCGTAGCTATTTTGCTTCTCAATTACAAATAAGTGTTCACTATGAATTTTATATGTGTTCCACTTGTTATAATTATCCTCTATTTTGTTTTAAACCATAATTGGGGTTTGGTATTGATTTTTATTTTATTCCATTGTGCATGAACCTAATTTGTTGTTTATAAACCCTAATTTGCATGTGCATAAACCCTAATTTGCAAGGTGCAATTGGTGATGCATTTATTGGGTTTTTCTTATTATGGTTTTCTATTGTAAATATACTTTTTTGTGTGTGACTCTTAATCATGGTGTGTAAACCCTAATTTATATGTGAATGTAAATGTCTAAACCATTAGGTTGCTTATTCATTAATTATGCATGTTTTAATGGATTCAGTGATAGGGTTAATACCTAGTGACAAAATCCCAGCAGAGTTGCACAGAATTACAGGGACACTAACAATGATTCCAAGGTTTAATATTTGAAACCACAAGTCATGTGCTTCCATAGAATATTGGTGAATTTTTTGTTTTCAGTCATGTTGAAAATGTTGGAAGCCTTCCAACGCAAGGGGTTCCCCTAATATCAAGTCCTAACTAGACCTCACGTCGTTTGGAGTAGGAGCCCCATCTGAATAATAGGATCGACTGCCATAACTTAAAAATTTACCTTGGCTGCATTAAAAAACATAATAGAGTATGCACATAACCTTTGAAACAAACAATTAAGTTGACATTGTGAAGCATAAAATTCCAATTTATATAAGGCTCTTCCATGGATAGAAAAGAGAAAGTGAGTCATTAGAAGAAAATAATAATACTATCCTTATAAAGACACATGTGAGCATAGAAAGAATCATTGATTAACCTACAAAATAGTTCACATAGTAACAACAATCATGAACATAGGTAGCAATGCACATTCAAGAAGATATCTACCAAAGGAAACAGAATAGTTCATCTTCTTTAGTATGTGTGAGCATGAAAATATACCGCAAACATTAAAAGAATAGTTTTACAAAATCCATGATACATGCATGAAAGTGTATTAGATCTCAGAGATTCATATATTAAATGAAATTTCCAAGGTACATGATTACAACGATGCAACACTAGCCCCAAGATGGCACATTAGGTCACCACTTTCTCCTCCAACAAATGATCTTCTCTCCTATGCCAAGCTAGAGAATCCAAGGTGAACAATCATTTTTCTTGAGACATGATGGTTTATTTATAACAAATTAGGTGACTCTTCACCTCCTTCATGACTCTCGAGCTTCCATGTGACTTTTAAAACTTCTAAGTGACCTTTGAGCTTCTACACAACTCTAGGAGTTTCTAGTGACTCTTCATGTTCCATGTGTGACCCTTGTGCTTCCGCACCTTTTACATTTTCCCATATTTGGAAATAAAAAATTACATTTCACAAATTATGTCAAAATACATTGACAACATATGACTATGTGGTGACACTTTGAGGAGCCATGATTTGGTGACAATGACATAAGACTTCATTGTATCAATTCCAAGCTCTTATATTTGTTGTTATATCTTCAACTTCATCATGTAAGATCTAGCTTGTACTTCATATTCACCCTCCAAAGAGTCTAGATGAGTGTTGGAACCTTCTAAGTTAACATGCCTTTCCATCTCTTTGTTTTCATCCAATATTTGTTTACTTCTGCATGATAACACCTTTGTGTCTCATCTCCATAAGTGCCCTTCTCGTAACCTCTACTTGATGACCTCCTTGACATCATCTTTTCATGATAAAATGATATCAGCAATACATGAAATCCACTCATGAAAAGACAACATTAGTCCCATAATCACGTACTCTATCTTTGTTTATTCATGTAAAATGCTAATTGTGATTGGACATTGTGCAAGGGTTGAGAGGAGGGGTCTAGGGATTGCATATTTGAGTACTACATGGAACAAGGGATGAATATGATATCCACTGGAACTATGCAATGTGCAATAAGGGAAGTTTCATCAAGGTTCTAAATAGTGGAAAAGTCCATGAGACAAGGGTCATAGATTTGCTCATTGAGGATGCATAGTGTGTAGCACTCAAGGAAGAGGAAGTAGGGATTGGGTAGTTGAGCTCAGTGAGGACTAAGGGATGACCCTTATTTCCACTATAACTACACAATGCATAATATAGTAATTATAGGTCAAGGAATTATGCAATAGGCAGGTTCAGTCAACAAGAGTGGCAAGACTAGGCATTGTAGATGCACAATGCAGAGTGACTGAGATGAAGACTCTGGGATTGTGTAGTTGGTCGAGACCTAGAGATCGACCTATTTTCCACTAGAACTATGTAGTGCACAATAGGAGGCACATTTAGTGAAGCTATAGAGGGTCGGTGTAAGAAGCAAAAGTTTAGGTCACTATACTTGGGGATGCTTACTCAATAATGAAGGGAAAAGAACCTTGTATTGTGAAGTTTTTCATTTGAAGGAGATAAATAATTATTCATTGTCAAATATAAGTACTTAGTGTGAAATATAATGTAGAACTGATCAAGGATTGTGTAGTGAGGTGTTATAAGAAGAAAGGATTCCGTGACTATGCTCTTAATTTGCTTAATGTGCAATAATGGGAATTATCCTCAAGAAAGGCTTAGTGCACAAGCCCAAGAGATAAGTGTCTCTCAATAATACTTAAGAATGTGCATTCGTTATGACCTAGTGGGAGTTCAGTGTATTTACAACTTGCGCATGATGGGAGGACCAAAAATAGCTCCAAAACGGGTAAGAATGGGATCATTGAAACAAGAGGGGGGAAAGAATCCAAAGAAATCCTGAGCAAAGATCACACACATGTATACCATCAAATACAAGGTAAAAAAATATATAGTAACCAATACTGATACATATACATTGAAACAAAGACAAAGTAACACTTGTTTCCAAGTGCAACAATTGAAACATAATTTTTCCACACAAGTGTCAACTGCAGTCATGTTGTAGTTTCTACAAGCCCCCTCCAAAAATTTCCCATGCTTTGATTTTTGAGCCTCCCTTTGACCATAAGAACTATTTTTTCAACCTATGTCAATTTTTATTACTAATGCAATAAGTTTTGCAACCTTGTATTCCTTCATGTCAAGCTTGTGATTTATTAACTCTGATTTCCTTGTAACAGTTACTGCACACCCCATGATGAAAATCAGTCCTTCTCTATAGTAGTTGCACAACTTCTAATGATAGACAAAGCACTTTTGGGGAAAAATGCAGAGTCATTCCTTGATAAAATTTATTGTGTGCCTTACTTTGAGGGATTGTGCAATCCTCTATTACAATGAACTATGTAACTCCTTGTCTGAGTGAACTTCGCAATCCTCTAAGTTAGGAAACTACACAATTAGCTATGGAAGAAAACTACGCAACCCCTTGTGGAAGTGAACTACAGAATCCACTTAGACAGTCAACTGTGTAGTCTCTTAAGCTAGTGAAATGCATAGTTCCCAAAAATTCTAACTGTGCATTCCTTAAAGTTAGGAAGTGCACACTTCCCGAGGACATACATGCACAATTCTAACTAGTAGTATGGCACATGTTTCTAAATTGCTTATCTTACATATGTCAAACAGCTAAGAGTGGTTCCTTGATTTTAGGCATGTACATATGAAATCCTAACCCTAATCTTGTGAGTGTTCACCTATATAAGAAAGTCATCCTAGAGCTCATTATCACACTTGTCTTTGGAAATCTACTCATTCTCATGAGTACAAGGAGATTTTGGTTGCAATTTTAATGCTTTTTTGAGTAAGTTTCTCAATTGTCGCTTTTTACCATTTTTGCTTCACTTATGTCTTTTTTTCTTTTGCAAGTGTTGTTTTGTCTTGTTTTTCATGTAAAAAGTGTCATTTATTCTATTATTAGCTTCTACAAAAAAAATTAAGTCTTTTTCACTTCTTTTCTAGTGTCGTTTTGCATTCCTAGTCTTTCTTTGTAATGCCACCTCCCATATCTACCCACTTTCACCATCCTGACATGGTAAACATGAGTGTAGGGATACTATAACACTACTCAATCTCCTAAATGTAGTTAAGGATGTGGAATCTACAAATTGAAACTTTATTGACTTTCCTCAGGTGGTACAGGACCCCCAAGAGCTAACCAACCACTCTAGGTGCCCAACCCCTTAATTAACTTTCCTTTTAAATGAAATAGAGCCTCAGTCACTCCCATTACAAGTGAATCCAATGATTGTAACCCTCCAATCTCTCTGACGAGCCTTCTTCCCAGTGACTGCAGTCTAATTTACTCAATTTTGTGCAAGCGACCCTCAGATCTCAGCCACTTTTTAAGGGCTACGATCCAGACCTCTGCACAAAACTTAATGAAACTCTCATAAATGTTAAATAACACAGAGAAAAATCCTTAAAAATAAAACTTTATCAGAGATTTATCCTAGCCCATCCTAACCATGATAGTCATTCCATCAAACACATAGTGAACATGAAATATATACATCATGAATGCATATATGAACATAGAGCTCTGGAAATTACCTGATTTTTTGCAAGAAGGACTAATTCCGTCTTGAAATAGTTGCAATAACATCTTTTAATCCATGCATTCAATAAATATTCATTTATTAATAAAACATTATAAGATCCATAAATTTAATTTGTTATAAAGTCATTCATAGAACCATCATATAACTAGAATAATAACAATGATAGAAAAACCATTAAACCCACATAATAACAAGTACACTTACTCATAAAATATAGGAGGAACTTAGCTCTTATTGAAATATACAAAAGCCAACCAAGTTAGGGACTTCCACATACCACCTAACCATTGATTGGGCTGAACCAAATATTTTGTTCAACCAATCACCCCTATTCCATATTATAACCATGAATGTGGGATCTCATGGGATAAACCAATCCATAAACAACCAAGGGAACATAGAGGTTAAATAACCTCCACCCTTAGACTACCGTGATCTCACCTAAACTCGTCCGGAGATAACAAAACCAAACTGAGATTGGATTCCTTAGAATTCCTTCACCATCCCTTGATGATTTTTCCTATCTCTACCCACCTGTTTAGGGCTTCCCAGAGAAAACCATTTCCATCCCCAACCCTTAGGATTTTCCTAAGACCACCTCACTTAGATCAAAAACCTTTCAGCAATACAAATCTCAATCAAGAATGAATCCCATCACACCATGGCTAGCCATAAATGGAAAGGAAAGGTTGAAACCACTATCAAAACTTGGTAAAACCCATGTTAGTCACAACATATGAACCAAATACACTCATGCATATACCATGGATCCTAAAACCAGCTAGGAAGTCATGCATGCAACATGCTACCTGCAAGTATTCCCGTTGAAGCTGCTTGATCTAACTCTTCCTTTTGTGATCTGTTAGGAAACCAGCTCACAAAAAGATAAAAAGATAGATCAATCCTTAAAATTCAGCCTCTTTGAGGGGGCAACCTCCATTACATTACACAAATGAACAATTCTTCGATGATACAAATGACAAAACCTCCCTTCTATATATATGAGTCTAAGGGGTCACAATATAACCAAGCCGACCTAACAATAATAATATAAATGCACAAAAATAACAATAGTGCGATTCTATGGGGCACAATAATAACAATATGGGGACAATAGGGGCACAACAATAACAATAAGGGATACAGTGACATAGTAATGGGGGAATCACTAGTATTATAGGGACCTAACATGCCCCTCTCCTTCAAAAAAGTGGTGTCCTCAATGTTGGAGTAGTTATAGGTGCTTATGTATAAAATTCTCATCCTCCCATGTGGAATCTTCAACAGGTAAGTTCTTCCACTTAATGAGATACTCTGAAATTGATTGATTTCGTAGCTGTCAAGTTCTTGTTTCTTTGACTACCTCAAGTTCCAATATGATTTTTCCTTCCTCATCAAGTCTTTGCAATATTTTTTGAACTGGAATCTTGTCACCTATTACCTTCTTTAAGCATGAAACATGGAAAACTGGGTGCACTCAGGAAGCTGCAGGGAGTTCCAATTTGTATGCCATAGTACCTATCTTTTGCAACACCTTGTACGGACCATAATAGTTTGGTGATAATTTATTATCCTTCTTAGCTTGCTTGAGGGACATTTTTTTATATGGTTGTAGCCGTAGGAATACCCAATCACCTACATCAAAACTTCT
>APFE030856443.1:9590-35017 GCA_000404065.3 Pinus taeda
TGAGACCCACTTTTCCTTTTATATGTAACTATATAAGGCTTATATAGTATCCCTTTTTATAATTATAATAATATTTTTCTTCTCAGAAAATTTGGATGAGACGTGACTCTTGGTACGATCACAATCTTTAGATTTGAACGATTAAAATTTTTTAGATCACACCTTTTTTCTCCAATGTTATCAAAATATCTTTTACTTTTAAAATACCATGGCCAATTACCATTGGTTGTTTCTAAAACCTCGGTTAATGTTATCACACCTTTTTTCTCCAATGTTATCAAAATATATTTTATTTTTAAAATACCATGGCCAATTACCATTGGTTGTTTCTAAAACCTCGGTTAATGTTATCCATGTAAAATGTAAAACTTACCACTTGTTTCTAAAACCACGGGCAATTACCATTGGTTTCTAAAACACTATGGGCAATTACCATGGGTTGTTTCTAAAACCTTGGTTAATGTTTTCCACGTAAAATGTAAAACCTACCACTGGTTTCTAAAACCATGGGCAATTACCATTGGTTTCTAAAACCACGGGCTTCTCCTCCACGTAAACAGTAATATACTTGAAAAGATTCCCGCTTATCTTTATTATGCACTTTTTATCAATAATGTAAAACCTTTTATATATATATAATATATATATATATATTCACTTTTTTTTTTGTTGTTCAGAACACATTATTGCTTTCCTATTTTTTTTATTACCCTTCTTCTTTATTCTATTTATTATTATTTTTTAAATAGTTATTTTTTTTTAAAGCAAATGGCCAAGACCTAAAAATGGAGAATTCCCAATGTGTGGCGAAATGCTTCAATTATGACAGCAACAAAGGTTGATGATAGGTTGATAGCCAAAGGCCTGGTGATCAGCCAAACGTGGCTCCGATACCAAATGAAGTAAACAAAGTTTCCTTCTTCAAATTAATTACTCCAGACTTGGAATATAAAGATATCCATGAGGATACAAATATTAAATATTAAATATGAATAAGAATGAATGATTTACAAATGAAAACGAGAGGCTTGCTTATATACCAAGCGTCTCTTCATGAAGAGTCATGTCCCATTAGACATGCCTCTTCAACCTAATTACTAGTTTAACTAACTATTATTTATGATTATTATATTTTACATTATATTTATATTATTTATATATTTTATTCGTTACATACTCATGCAGATTCGGGTCATGTCCAGTTCGAAATAGATAAGGCAAACAACTTCCTTAAGCACATCCAACATATTTGCCAGTAGGTCCACAACATTATGGAGAAATCAGATGCCAAGTACAAGCAACGACATGATCAACATCGGGTGCCACATAAGTTTTAGGTGGGCGACAAAGTCTAGTTGCATTTGCAAAAGGAACGCCACCAGAGCCTATCGAAAACTCAGACCACTCCGATCTGGTCCTTACACCATTACCAACACTGTGGGAGACAATGCATTTGAGCTAAGCATTCCCCCATTCCTTGGTCTCCACCCAGTGTTCAATGTGGACCGCCTTCGGCCATACTTTTCACCATTACTAGACACATCCGACATTGTAGAACAACTCACACCCACAGAGTTAAATCCAGATTGCATGGAACAATTTGCAACTGATCGGATCATGGACACACAAATCAAACGCTTAGCATTCCCCCATTCCTTGGTCTCCACCCATTGTTCAATGTGGACCGTCTTCGACCATACTTTCCACCATTACTAGACACATCCGACATTGTAGAACAACTCACACCCACAGAGTTAAATCCAGATTGCATGGAACAAGTTGCAACCGATCAGAGCATGGACACACAAATCATGCACACTCGCCCGCAGAATATCCAACTGTATCGAATTGTCAAAGCAGGCCAACTCCTTCTTCAGGGCAAGTGGCTAACCAGGGACCAAGTTCATAAGAAGTTTCCTCCTCTCATAGAGGAACTCAACGCAATGGGGACCATTGCTTCCTAATGGGGGAGGAATGATCCAAGTGGATATTGGTGGCCACCCACCAAGTCCACTTAGATCCTCACCATTGTTTCTTTCAGCTTTTTAGTTTCCTTAATTGTAGCACAATTTACTATTTTTAGCAGTTTTTCGCGTCTTGAACTTCCGGAGCCGTTTTGAGGCCCTAAACGACGTTTTTTGGGAAAACTGGGAGCAACATGGGTTCATGGATTGATGTTGCTCTTCCCAAAGTTGTAGTTCTCAGATAAATCTTTCTAACGAGATATTGTGCATGTCAAACAGAGATCGTATGCCGAAGTTACGACCTGGGAAGTTGATGTACCAATTTACCCAAACGGAGCCCACAATTTGGCGTTTCATCTTCTAGGGTTAGGTTTTTGGATGTTTAGGGTTTTCCATTGTTTCTCAGCAATAAATAGGCCTTCGAGCCTCATTGTAACACAATGGAGAGGCATATAGCCACCACATCTCTTCTCAGAGATAAGCTGCCATCGCCCTAGCTGGTTTATTTCCATTTCTGTTTGTAAACATATTTCAGTATTTTACAGTATGAAATGAAGTATTATTTCCATTGCATCCCTATATTTATGGTTATCTCTATAATTTGTTGCGTTCCTGTTTAAATCCGGATCACTGCCGGGAATTTGAGGCTGCATGGATATATAGATGCTGACTTGGCTAGCAGTGTAGTGGATTGTAAGAGCACATCTGGATGTTGCTTCTCATTGGGGCCTACTTCAATTTCTTGGATGAGTAGGAAGTAGAAATCGGTTACACTAAGCACTGCTGAGGCTGAATATCGTGCAACTAGTATTGGCCTGTTGTGACGCTATTTGGTTGATGAAGCTCTTTAGTGAGCTATTTGAGCACGTGTTGGATACCACTGTGATCTTTTGCAATAACCAAAGTGGGATTCGCCTTCTAGAGAATCTTGTGTTCCATAATCACTCCCAACACATTGATATCAGGTACCACTTTATCCGGGATATGGTACAATGGGGAGCAATAAGGCTCCATCACATCAGGACTGATGAGCAGGTTGTAGATATCCTCACAAAGCCTTTGGGGAAGGTCAAATTCTTAGCCTTTTGAGAGACACTTGGAGTTGTGGAAACCTCCCATGGGGGTCCCGCTTGAGTCGGACACTAAGCTCTAGGAGCTCCTGGGGGCTTAGGGTACTTCTTGGAGCTATGAGCGACCATAGGGTAGTTGGTTCACCTTCCGCTATATGGTGCACTATGTAAAGGGTGAGTGGTTCACCTTCCCCTATGATACCCCATTGTGACATGTGTGTAGGGTTAGTGGTTCACCTTCCCCTACGATTGACAGATGCATAGGATGAGTGGTTCACCTTCTCCTATGGCATATGAGCACTTGGTGTTTTTCCTCATTAGGCTCAATAGCCATGAATGCTTGTAGATGTATTCTATGATACACTTGACATGCTCTATAATGTTCTTTATCCAATCCAGTTTGCCTATGTCCTCAAGCATGAGGTTTGTGCAATGTGCAACACATGGGGTCCAAAATATGGTACTAGATTTGGACTCTAGCATATTAGCAACAAGAGCATAGTTTGATGCATTATTTGTGAACTTGAATAACATTTTGCTCTGCGATTGTCCTAAGCATCTCATCCAAAAGCTCAAATAATAGGTTTGCATCTTTCACCTTATTAGATGCATCAATTGGTTTCAGAAATATGGTTCCTTGAGAGGAAGACACAATGAAATTAATGCTAGTATGATTCTTACCATCAATCCATGCATTTGACATGATGGAACAACCTGTGTTGGCCCAGACTCTCTATACTCCAAATATTCACATATGAACATAACCTCTCTTTGCAAAAGAGATCCCCTCAAGTCATGCTTTCCAGGGCCTTTGAAGCCCTTTCCTACTAATGTTTTAAAGATCGGAACCGGTGACTGGACCGGTGCACCTAATGGTCTGGGTTTCGAATCGGGATTGGTCAGGTCTAAACGAACCGGTTTTAAAAAATACATTAAATAATTATTTTTTAATGAAAAAAACTATTTTTAAGATTTAAAACCACGATTCCAAGCCAATAGAGACAAAATATGCAAATATTTCTCATTTATATACGATGTAAAGGTATTACCGAGTGCAATACATATCATCGACAAAATACATAAGCAATGAGGCTCTAAATGGCCTCTAGAGTGCAAAAACAAAGCCTACAAACTATGGGGCCACTGGCCTACAACAAGTCTACATATATGATAATAGTGATCAACATTGTCACTTGAAACTTTTCATGAGTCATCATGATCAAACTCAGTTGGTTGAGTCTCGACTCCCAAACTTTGCAACTGCTTGAGTCACAAACTTCTCTATTGGTTCAGTGGCTTGAGTCTCATACTTCTGAAGGTATTCTGCCCTAATATGCCCTGTTGAGTCATTTGGTGCTTCACATGGCTTTACATGGCCTCCTATCCCAGCCAAGTGTTGCTTGAACTTGTTAATACTTCCTCCATTAGATTTTTGGCAATATTTGTAGATCATTTTGCTATTAAACATATCACAATGAGCCCTTGCAGTATGATGACTACTACTTAGCTCAAATTCTCTGTTGTTCCTTTACTCCAGCAAAAACTCAATGCTCCTCCAATCTCCCAATCAAACTCACAAAAATTCCAATTGAGATGTGTGAGGAAAATGAGGGGGTTGAGCTCCTTTTAAAGGCTTGGAGAGGGTGTTTCTGGAGGGAAAGAACCCTTATTTTCCCTCCAAAACAAGCTTGGAAAATCACACTTTGTGGGCCCTCTGTGGCCTTGGCAGCTAAGCGGCTGGTTTGACCACAAACCGGCTGGTTCCGTCCTAAACCGGCCAGTTAGGACTGGTTTTTCCCTTTTTTTGGGCGAAATGAAGGGTCAAACCGGGTTTTTCTGCCGGTTTGACTAGGTGGGCTAGCTAACCGGCCGTTTGACCGGTTACCAGTTCAGACTCGTCAGTTTTTAAAACACTGTTTCCTACGTCAATAACAGAGTCCCACATAGCTTGGTAATAACATGAGTGGGTGACATTGAAGGGGATATTTGCATCATACCACCATATGGCAATGTATTCAAAGCAACTTCTTTGCATTGCTTCTACCAATGGCTATCTAAGGTGGGTTGAGTGGGGCTTTGAACTTGAGAGGCACTAGCAGAGTCAGGGTTGGGGTTAATGTTAGTTTGATTGTGAGACTTAGGAGGGGGAGGAACATAATGGAAGGACTCATGGACATTGGTAGAAAGGACAGAGGAGGAGTCTTCAAGTTCAAAATCACCACTAGCATTTGCTATTATAAGTGCAAGTGCAAGTTGCTTTTTCCTAGCCTTCTCCTCTTCAAATTTACCAAATTGATTGGGAAAAGACTGACGGGAAGACTTCTGTCTGTCAACTCATGGAATGCTGGAAATGTCCGCAATTGGTTAAGTCTTTTGCTGAGCCTTTGCCACCGCGACTCGAGCCTCACCACTTTGCTTCTACCTGGTTAACCTGCAAATAAAGCTGATGTGGTTGTTCGGCACAGCCTCATGCATACAAAGAGATCTTTAGATACCAGGAAGCAACACATTTCAACATTATTTCTGAAATGGAAGGAAATTAACAATTAAACATTGCTGCACAGATTTCCTCCGAAGACAGAATCACTCTCTTGTTCTCTCTTCCTCTTCCTAATCTGATCTCTCATTGCATATGAAAAGACTTTCTTCCATAGAGTTCTTGTACAATTCAACAAAACTCAATCTGTTCCTAAATTGTCTAACAAATCCCTGATTTAGCTAATTTATCCCTTTTACATAGAAATTAAGTGACACTCAGCTAACTACCTAACAAATTAAAATCCTTCTAGACTATAGGTAAAATATTACAAATTAAATGACTTAGGGAACCCAAGTTCCCCTGGTAAACAAATTAGGGAACCAACTCCCTTAGTAAATGAGGTTTGACCTGACAGTTCAAAAATGGTCTTGGCTTGTAGATGCTCCTGCATCAGCTTTCTTAGCAAAAAGGCTGTACTTTCTTGTCCTGTCGACAAAATTTGGACTTTTGTGGATGTTAGTATAAATTACATTTCATTTCATTTTAAGTACGTCGCTTGTGTTAAGATATTATCTATAAGTAATATGTACTGCAAATACTGATGTTTATCTGCACTCTATGGTTGCAGGAATATGATATTGCAATAGATAACAGTAAGAATAGTGCTGAGCGCTTGGCTCGTCAGAAGGAAAATCTTAGCCGTCGATTAGGTTAGTAGAAAACAACTGTTGTGTGGTTTTGAAAATCAAATGCTTTGTGGATTTGGTAGATTCTATATAAATTTGACATGAAGGATTTTTAAAATTTTTTCTATTTTGCTGATTAGAATGTACATGAAAATCTATAACATCATAGGCTTTCTATACCTTGACATTCTTTTTTGTTACACATGCTTAAAACAAAATTTTTAGGTTTTTCTGTATAGGCACTTTCCATACAAGAAAGCTTTTCCAAATCATAGACAACATGTGAAAGGTCTATATGGATTTCAGTCATCCTGTGAAACCTTAGTTTAAGTAGCCGTTGTAAAGATTTTGATAATCTACGGGATAGTGAAAAATATTCAGCCAAATTATCCTGGATAATCATGTAGAAGGCTATATTCCTTGTTCGTGGATTGCTTTCTGAATTTATTAATATAATTTGTAAAGGAGTAAAACGGTGAAATACGCGAATAGTTTTGTTAAAGTCAATTGATTTAAATGGATTATTGTATACTCTGAATCAGAGATTCATCTTTTTCACCCTAATTGTAGGTTTTTGATGTCTCAGGTTGTGAAGATACGAAACATGTCTTAAGCTATAATCTAGGATGTAATGATATTCTTGAAGCAAGCTATTTTTTACAAGATGTACTTAATGGTGGTTTAATATGTTTCAATACCAAAGTGATGTTCATAGACTGTTGTATTGACTCTTGTAGCTCCCAAATTTGCCAGCTTTAATTGGTAATGCTCTCTTTTCTCATAACTTGGTTGAGGGAGATAATGATGAAGGTTTCCAAGAAGAACCCAATTAACAAGAGTTTGGGGCTACAGCATTGTATAAAGTTTAAACTATTGACTTGAAATAGTGTGCCAATCATTGTGCACCTGATCTTATAGTGACAAGTAACAATTTTCATTCTTACATGCCCTCTTATACTCTGAACTTTATTTCATCTTTTCCACTGAAGATCAAATTGTAGGTTTTTATGTCCTAGCTTGTGAAGATATGAAAAATGTCAGTGAAATATGTTGTGGGACTGGAATAATATTGTTTAAGCAAATAATTGTTTACAGGATGCACTTTCTAGTTTCTTAAGATGTTTGATACCAATCTGATGATCATAGACTGTTCTCTTTTGGCTCCCAAGTTTTCAAACTTTATTTAGTAATATGATATAATAATATATATATATATATATATTTATATTTTTTTTTTTTGTATTTGTATTTGTATTTTGTTTTTTCATCATTACTTGTTGAGAGATATAATGACAGTTTATGCATATTTCACAGTATTCATGTTGTAAGATGAATTTTTGGAAAAAACCTTTTTTTTTTTTTTTTTTTGTTTTAATTTAGTTTGTCCAATGTTTCGGATGGACACTCCACCCATCATCAGGGACATAAAAGCTTTGAGATGATGTGAATGGATGCTGCAAGGAGAATAAGTAGAATGGGGAGGAAGTTAGCATCCAGTTTTAGTGGACTTTCCCGTACCACATTGTTCAGTTGGAGTTTGGGGTGCAGCCTGTTCGCCTTGACTCCCTCTGCTCGGCTGAACCAGACCCAAAACTAGTGATTCAGCCAAGTCGAGTAGAGTCTTCTTTAGGTAATGTGTCAGCCAGCCGACAGCTCCCAGGCTTGAAAAGAAACCAGAAATCCTAACCTACCTAAAGCTTACTTGTGGCTCACAATTAGACCTCCTCACCTTTCTACTTCAATCACCTTCTCATTTGGAATATTTGGAGCTGACAAATACCTTGCCTGTTGGCTTGCTGTCATATTGTTTGGACTCTGGAGGTCATTTACAATGATGTACCAGCCTGTCGATTACCTTTTCAGTAAATTAAGTTAATATTTAAGTATATTGTAATATATATGCAACATAAATCAACAAACTTGCATATTTGGTGTGTCAATGTTAATGTTTACGTTGACGTGATTGCTTACACTATTTTTTTTCCTATATTTTGAATATTTAATGTATTTTCAAGTTTTGTCAGGTTGACATCAAGTTGAAGGCCTTGCTGAGTGTCTATTACACTGCAGGGGATGTTTCTTCTGCAGTCAGTCTTTGGCACAATGTCGTTCTTTTTGACAAGATAAGCCCTGTATAACAAATCACTCTAAGTCATCTGTGTTACCAGGTTGTCTCTGAATTGAACGCTTTGCCATGGTTCTGTTAACCAGTGTTGTTAAAAGCGCGATTAAATTGCGCTTTTTTCAAAAAATCGCGAGTTTTTCCCTAGCCCGATTTAATCGCGCTTTTTATAAGAAAAAAGCGGGCTAAATTTTTTTTGCCACTTTTTTGGGAAAAAAGCGCATTTTTTTGGGAAAAAAGCTCAGGCTGGCAGGGCAGCGCGATTTATAATGAAAAATTGAAAAAAATGAAAAAAAATGAATATTTTTGTACCAAACGCTTTTTTCCTGATTTTTCTGCTTTTTCCCCGATTTTTCCGATTTTTTCCGATTCGTTCCCCGTGCCGAGTTGATCCCGCTCGCACTTTTAACAACATTGCTGTTAACTGCTTGGAGCACGCTACAAGGCATCTTATTTCTGCAGTCAATCTTTTTGGTTTAATGTCCCCACTTAAGTGAAGCATTGTATGAGTCACTCCAAGTCATCTGTGATGCCATCTTTACACGTTTAATTTTCATTTTCACAAATCCCTTTGGTCTTGCTGTCATAGATTGCCATTTCCAGAAGAAGGATTAGGTATCTTGTAAACACAATTTTGCATCATTGGGTTTCTTTTGGGTCCTTGGATTGCACTTAGATTCCTATGTATCATGTTTCCTCTATTTCGAAACATGGTCATGCTAACATGGGGAAGATCTATAGAATCTTGGTTGGATGACATCTCATCACAACAGTTTGCACAGCATTTGTTTCTCTTTTTTTTGAAGGTATGGATAATTTTTCTGGGTATGTCATTCTTCATGGCAATTTGTTTACAATATCTTTCGGTGTAGGTTTTAACCCCGTACAGAAATTACCTGCATACGAATTCTAAATCACAGGAAAAATAAAAATGCGAGAGCATAACACATAAAAACACATATACACAGAGATTTCCCACTGGATCTCAAAACCGAGACTACCAGCTTGATTTTTCATTATATTCCTTGCAATGTTACAATACATATTTATACATGCCGAAGCATCCAATACCATGGACCGAAAACCGTCGCGTCCAAAACCATGGACCGAAAAACCATAGGTAGGTTCACCCAACCTAATATAGGGTCCAAAAATATTTTTCTCGGGGCGCTGCCCCGAACCCCGTAGAGGGGGGCTACCCGCCCCCCTCTAACCCCTCGGTTCACTACATAGGTTAGTCGTGGAAAGAATATAACACAACCCAACATTCGGTGTTTGATTACTTTGTCATGTAGTACCTTTCTATATCCTTTTATAAAGCTTCATTTGGTATTTGGCCTAAGCTAGAAGACTTTGGGACATGTGGATATGTTTGTCTGGTACGGGATACATGGACCCAGAAATGTAACAAGGCGGACACAGAGCCTGGAAATGTACAGGGGAATGTGTCTGTGATTCTAAAGAATAATTAAAAGCACAGAGATAAACTGTTGACATGTCATGAAACCTATCTACACATCTAGTGCCAGTATGTCAGACATGCATTTGTCATGCATCCTAAAATAGGACACGTGCCAAATGCATTTCCAGCATGCTAGGGCAGCATGTCACACGTGTGAACATGTCCTGTTTCTTCGTTAATGGACTGTATTCTTCATCCCTTACTAGAGACTCGTGTAGTTGAATACTTCAGTCTTGTTTTCATCTTCTATATTGTTAAATTAACAACTTTCTTGTAAATTGATAGCTGAACAGCTCACCTAATCTGTTTAGATATTTAGGTTCATTTCCTCTGGCAATCATCACATGTCTTGATTCAAGAACCATACCAATGGTTTATACTAGATAGATGAATATAATTAGTGAATTAGGCATGTTCACCACCAGTGTGACCTGTTAGGCATATCAAGTTATCAACGGGACACAAAATGCAATTTTGCTGCCCATCCAAGATCTGTATGTTGACTGTTGAATTGTTGTGTTAGTTAGGCATTCTGCAGCTTGTCTTCTTGAAATGCTCACAGTTGATTAATATTAGATATACATTACTTGTTCACATATGATCATCTAAAGATATATTTTAAGATATTCTAGACCCAGTGGACAGATAACAACATATTTTATACAAGTTGAATGAGCAAATATAGATTGGGTTTTAGCTGGATATTTATTGATGAATAGAAGATATACATTATTTAATCATATCTGATTATCTATAGATATTTTTTAGATATGTCTAGATCCAGAAGACTGATGACACAATATTTCATATGGGCTCATTGAGCAAATAGAGGTGGGATTTTAGCTGGATATTTATGGTTGTTTTGACATGCATGATCCAGGATTAGATGTCTGTGAGGATTACATGGATGTTAATGATATGATACGAGATGAGGATCTCATGGTGCATAAAATGCCTTCCCATGGAAATGGAGCACAGCATAAATACTGTGCAGCTCAATCTGGCACCCAGCATATTCAGAAACTTGTCACAAATATGGTTCCAGGATATTTTCCTAGGAAATTAAGTGCAAGGGAACGTAATTTGTTGAAACGCAAAGCCAAGGTCAATGTTAACCACTCGAAAGGTTGGTGTGATGATGATGACACTGAGGAGCCAGTTCCAAAGAATAAAGTGACTGTAAAACCTGTATCGATGGAACAACACCCCAAAAATAACAAGGTATTGACATATAGCCTTTCTTGCTGGTGTTGAATCTGTTATTTTATTTCAAATCCTTTGAAGAAATCAGTTTTTGGCTCATAGGCCTTTTCCACGATTGTGATATATAATACTATATTTCCCACTTGATTCTTCACAGGTTTTAATGGAGCCTATGGTTGAAGAAGAGAGTCTAGAGCAACCCAGTGATGGGAGATGGCCATTTATATACTTCGTAGAGCAGCTTATTCATGATATATTTGATCCAAGTAACTCACATATTTTCTGTTAATTTTTGCTTGTTTTATTTGTGTCAATGGTTGAAGATTAAAAATAGTTTGATCATATGATAAAGTCTTGTGTAATTTGTTAACTGAGTGTATATTTCCCTTGTGCCAGTTTGGGAGATACGTCATGGAAGCATAATGGCTTTGAGAGAAATTTTGAGTTACCAGGCAGCATCTGCCGGAGTGTCATTGCCTGATTTAAACACTAAAGATGCATGGTGTCATGAAATGGAAGAGAACAAAATGAACCATTCGCTCAAAAGGGAAAGGGAGATTGATTTTGATTTGAATGTTGGTTTAAACATGGAGGAGTATGCATCAGAAGCAAAGAAAATAAAAATTGAAAGTATTTCAAGTGAAATTGTTGTGGAAAAGGAAGCTGAGGAACAAAATCCTGGAATACTCTTGAAACATGAAAATGGCACATGGAATTGTAGCACATCTGATAGTCATACTGGACTTAGCTTAGGTTTTGCTAAGCCAGAGTTAGATTTAAATGCAGATGTATTACCTCCCCCAGTGTCAGACAAGGAAGAAGAAATTTCTGGCCGCAAACAAAAAAGCCTGTGTATGGATTTTGAGATACTACCCAAACTTCCTGAAGATAGCACAGCGCTGAAAATGCTGAGACTTACAAAACATGTATCGGCCAAAAATTGGGAGTTTCTCCAGGATTGTGCTGTCCGGTTTCTTTGTGTGTTATCTTTGGACCGGTAGGCCATGGTGCATTTTTATTCATATTAGACTTGTGTATGGTACTTTTTATAATTTTTCTAGATTAATTTTTGTTTTCTAAAGTAAATCAGTGTTCTTTAGGTAATTTTGCATATTTATTTCTGGTGTAAGTACTGTAATTTTTGCCTTTGTATGATTATTCATATCTGGGCCTATCTGTTGATTGCAAAATTTGGTTTCTTGCTTGCCTCAACGCTTGCTCTGCAAAATCTTTGTTTTTAATTATATGCATTCTTCTTCAAGTAAAGATATGAAGTGAATGGGCTATAACTAAAAGCAGATTGTTGCTTAGTGGGTGTTTTCATAAAACATGAGTCCTGTGTAGTAACTAGTATTGACATTGTCTCCACACATTGACTTATGATTGTCATTGAATAATCATATGGCCCCAAAGGTTGAAAAAAGTAATGATCATATGCTTGTTTTATAACTGCAGTTTTGGAGATTATGTTTCTGATCAGGTTGTGGCTCCTGTTAGGGAGACTTGTGCCCAGGCCCTTGGTGCTGTGCTTAAGCATATGCACCCTTCCTTGGTTTATGAGACCTTGAGCATTCTTCTTCAAATGCAGGTTAGATATGATTAATTCTTTTGAACACTTTGGAACTGATTGTTGAATCTTCCTTAATGAATTAGCTTACTGAGAGCCAACCACTATTGAAAGTTTGACTTCTTAAGGTGTTTTACCATCTGATATTTGAATGTCTATTTCAGAATCGTCAGGAATGGGAAATTCGACATGGAAGTCTTTTGGGTATCAAGTATTTAGTTGCAGTGCGCCAGGTATGACAATCATCTTTGTTTTCTCTTTATTAGATATTTGTCATTAGAAAAAAAATAAGATATGATTTTTTCAGTAGAGAATAATAATTACATGTGGTTGATACTATTACTATGCTTTTTAGTGGTATTCTAATTTTATTTACAGTAATTAGGTGATTGGCAAATTATTGTAAAGATACTTTTAACTGATGATAAGGTGACAGTGAAAATTTTCAAGGCCTGACTTTGTTTTGAGTTTGTTCATTCTGTTGGTTCTGAGCTAAACATCATTGTTATGAAAACTGTTCCTGCAGAATGCAAACTACCACTCAGCCATCTAGAACAGTCTTAAACATACTTGGGACAAAGTGACAGTGGTCTAATGGGGTAGCAGGTGGGATTTTCCAAGCGCTCTTTACAGTTTCAATCCCCATAGAATCATTTTACTAGATAAAATGGTCCTTAACACAACTGTGAATGCTCCGCATAGCATGTTGGCATGTTTATCTTTTATGCACTGTTAGCTTTCAAGATTACTCCCAAATTGTTTACACAATGTTTGGGAGTGCTTCAGATTTAGGGCACATGGTGTATGATTAGCCCTTGTATGGCCCATGTTGGATTTGCACATTGGAGATGGTTTACTGAATGATTGCTTGATGTTAGTTGAATGTGTGCATGTATTCTTCCTGGAGCACTGGAAATCTTTCAACAGCTCGGTGACGTACTGCATGTTGGCGACATGGAAGAGGTTGCTTGCTTGGAGAACGCCTTGCATTGGAGGAGTGCTTGGCATTTGGGAGGAGGGTGTTGAGACCTAGACAACATGGGAAAGCTTGGGTGCTTACCTGGAAGCTTGTAGTTGACTTGGGTATTGTGACAGAGTTCATGTAGCAGGGGTGGACCTAGTGGAGCACATGGCTTAGGAGCTGCATTGGAGTCATTGCAGGTTTGTAGGAGCATTGGACATATCTTGTGGACTTGTAATATCTGCAATTTTGATTTTTCATTTGAGGAGGTGAGCAGGCACCCCTGGGGCGGTGCTAAGCATAGCACAATTTTTCAATTTGGGCATTGTAGACAATTTTGTTATGGGAGACATGAGGACTTAGGAGAATAGGAGAAATTACTGCCTTGGTGGAATGTGGGGACCACAAAAAGGAAGCAATTCAACCTCTAGAGGTAATTCACACTTGTTGAGGAAGAGAGAGAAAGAAGGGGGTGTGCATTAGTGGAAAGTGGGGTCCAACAAAGGAGAGAGGACCAACTTCTATAAATAAGCCAAGGAGGCCTCTATTTGATATCTTTTGACAATTTTTCTTTTGAAGAAAAGTTTCCTTGAACTGTTTAGCCAAGTCAATCATCGCTGTTTAGCACAAGGGATTTCCAGGCGGAAATTCCAACTCTACCTTCGGTGAACTTCGAGTGTCACCCTAGGAGAGCATATGGGGAGCTAATTTGCAGGCCTCTCATCAACAAGGGCGTGATTTCTTCAGGGACGTTGAAGCCAAATTCGTGGGGCTGAGGGTGCTAGTGTAGAGGGGTTGTTTGCTTGGAGTTTTTGCAGTGATTTTGCCACGAGTCGAGGGGATTTTCCTCAGGTGATTTGCAGAGCCGAGCGTGTGGCACTTTGGAGAGCTAAATTTCTCCTATTTGGGTATTGCACAGGGGTTTACTGGCAACTTCTGTGCACTTGTTGACTCAGAGTTTCGGGAGCCATTGTTGCTGGGAATCACTTGGTGCTTGGGAGGAGAAATCCGTTGCTTTAGATGCCTTTGGTGGCAGTTCGATTCCTGTAGCTTCTTTGGCAGATTGGTGGACCGTTGGAGCAACATGTAGTTTTGGGGTCATCTATGACTTGTGGATCTAGCCCAAACCCTTTTTGGGTTTTTGTATGTTTAGTGAGGGGAGGCTAGGATTAATTTTACAGAATTTTCAGAGCACTTACGAGGGAAAATATCCTAGTTCTATTCGACAGCCTACAACAACATTTTCTGGGCATGGCGCAGTTTTTGGTGGAGAACCTCTCTGACACTTGAGCAGTGTACTCTCACCTAGGTTTTGTGTAGCTTCTAGGGGTGTGTATGCCAAGAGGGTGAAGCCATTTACATTGTGTGGGGAAAGTTGACAGGACCAGGGCACCGGAACTCAAAGGGAGTGGATAGGACAGGGGGAGTTAGGGGGTGAGACTAAGAGGCGATTTGCTGGTGGAGACTTGGTTGTAGATATCAGGAGCCTGAGGAGGAGGTTGAGCACGACAATGATGGCATGCAAGATTGTGAGGAGCACATGGACATACACAGTGTGACGTAGGAGTCACCCTTGTTGGAGATCCCTTTGATAGCTCCGGTTGAGACAATGGCAAGAAGACTTGAGCACACACCCTTGGGGCCATTCATTCATGAGGTGCCAATAGGCACAAAGGCATCTAGATCCATGACAAAGTTGTCGAACAATAGCCACCTACAGCTGACCAGTGAGGATGTTTTTCATGATGGGTTGTTTATGGTGCAGTTGGAGGCTCATGTGGAGCCGTGTTGTTGGATGAGCAACCATCGTTGGAGTCAGCGATTGATGAGGAGCATACAGATGCATTGATATCAAAATCAGCCTCAAACACAGGATCTTCAATCTCCTCCACCCATTTCGATGTTGGATCAATATTGTCTAACACAATGGGATCTAGATCAGGTGTTTTGTTCATCATTTGGTTCCTCCTCAATCGAAGGTTGTATTGCACGAAAAAAAGATCAGTTAATCATTTTTGTTCCAAACGGTTTCTCTTCTTTGTGTGTATGTGCTAAAAAACAGACCAATTGTGCTTACAACTTGAAGCATTGCAAGTTTGGCTAAGGACACTGGCCACCAAATGACTCCCACCAATGTGCTGCAAAGAAAAAGACATTAATTAGTAACTTAGTTTATAATTTGAATTGTAAAGAACGTAAACAATTTTAATTTGAAAAGAAAAACAAATTGGAAATTGGAATTGCTTACTTGGTTGATCCACATCTCTTGCAATCTTTGCCAAAGGTACCACCTGTCATAGTGAAAACAGTAAGTTGTCTATGTATTTCCAATTGGTCTGCATGGGTAGGGACAATGTGCTCCAAGCAATCAATCAATCCAACTCTGACCTCCCCATCATGCAGATCTCCTAGCCGATCTTTATAATGATACTTTGGGTTCAAAAAATACCCAGCTGAATGTATAGGACGATAGAGTTGATTGTTCCATCTGTTATCAAAGATCTCCCATATACAACCATATTTAGCTAACTTGCCCTTGTAAGTTGCCCGTATCTGCTCCTTTGCCTGATCCATAGCCTCATAAATGTAGCCCATGGCCAATTTTTCCCCATCCCACCATCCTTAGCACCTTAACAAGGGGCTCGGTAATTTTCACAAGCTCTACAGACCTTTTCCAAAAATAATTGTCAAACACTTTATTTTTGGTGTCTTTTCCATTTTGTCTACGAGCCCACCGAGATTCAGACCATTCTTTAGAAGAAAACATTTTCTGCAAGTTTTTATGTTGACCATTGAGACATTGCAATGTGAGGAAGTGAGTTGCAAATCTCGTAATTGCAGGCCTAACAAGCTCTTTGCCCCCAGTGTTTTTCCTCATTAGGCTCAATACCCATGAGAGGTTGTAAATGTATTTTGTAATGCACTTGGCATGCTCTACAGTGTGTTTTACCCACTCCACTTTGCCTATGTCCTCAAGCATGAGGTCTATGCAATGTGCAGCACATGGAGTCCAAAATATGGTCTTATATTTGGACTCAAGCATATTTTCAGCGAGAACATAGTTTGAGGCATTATCGGTGATGACCTGCACAACATTCTGCTCCCCAACTTCCTAAATAATGTCATCCAAAAGCTCAAATAGAAGGGTTGCTTCCTTCACCTTATCAAATGCATCAATTGATCTCAAAAACATGGTTCCTTGAGGGCAAGAAACAAGGAAATTAATGATAGTGCGGTTGTTTCCATCGGCCCATCCATTTGACATGATGGAACAACCTGTTTTGAGCCATGAATCTTTAAACAAAACCAAATACTCATTTATGGAAGATATCTCTTTTTGCAAAAGAGCTCCCCTCAAGTCATGTGTACTAGGGCCTTTGAAGCCCTTTCCTGCAGCTATAACAGAGTCCCACATAGTTTGGTAATAAGGTGAGCAAGCAACATTAAATGGGATATCTGAATCATACCACCATCTAGCAATGTATTGATGAGAAGTTTCTTTGCATTGTTTTTTCCAATGTTGATCCAAAGTGGGTTGACGACTTTGCTGGGAGGAAGTGGGATTAGAAGAGGCAATATTGGCAGAAGATGAGAAAAAACTTTGGATGTTTGTTGTCTTTGTTCCTTTTGATGGTGCCACAAGAAGGATGAAGATAGTGAAAGGGGTCATTGGTGGAAGGGATAGAAGTTGAGTCTTAAATCTCATAATCATCATACCCACTCTCTTTCATGGCTTCTAATAATTCCCTCTTCCTTGCAATGTCATCTTGGATGGCCTTCTCCCTAGCCTTATCCTCATAAAACTTTTCAAGCTTGGATATGTATTCTGCCCTAATAGGACCTAACACTGCATTTGGTGCACCACATGGCGTTACTTGGCCTCTTATCCCAGCCAAGTGTTGTTTCAATCTAAGAATACCCCCACCTCCAATAGATCTATGGCATAATTTGCATATCATTTTTCCATCAATTACATCACAATGAGCCCATGCATTGTCTTTTTCTTTTGGAGCCATGCTTGCTTGAAATAATTACAATTTGCAAAGAAATCTGCCATTTAAAAGAAAAATTGCAGCTAAGCAACATGGAAAACTAAAGCTAAATTTAGGAAAACAAATGCATATGTAGGCTACAAAATTTGATAACATAGAACTAGAGATTTGATAGCATAGATGATAGAAGTGAGAAGTTTATAAATTTATAACGCATAAAAAAATTTAATTCATGGACAACAGTCAAATGAGGAATTTTCAAGTGAAAATCCTTACCTAGAAATGCAAACTAGCTTCCTTAGCCTCCTCTTGTTGATGCCAACTCCACTGACAGCTACAAACTATCTCCAAAATAGCTCCAACTCCAACTCCAAGATGACTACTCCAGTGAAAACTCAACACTCTCCAAGCTTCCAAGCAAACTCACAAACACTCATAAACACTCCAAATGAGATGTGTGAGACAAGTGAGAGGGAGAGGGGCCTCTTAAAGGCTTGGAGAAGGTGTTTTTGGGGGGAAAGCACCCTTACTTTCCCTCCAAAACCCCTGAACTACCTTGGAAAAGCCGCTCTGTGGGTCCTCGAGGGGCATGGTAGGTAACCGACTGTTTTAGGATGGAACTGACTGGTTTGCTACAAACCAGCCTGTTCCGTCCTAAACCGGTCGGTTAGGGCCAAATTCTCGCCAAACAGCCTCCTTAACCGGGTTTTTCAGCCTGTTCCAACCGATGGCCCTATTGACCAGCCGGTTAGATCAGTAACAGGTTAGCTAGGCTGGTTTCAAAAACTATGGTCGTTACAAAAGGGGATCGAGGGCCAGACTATTGTTGGGATCCAGGTAGGGAACACGAGGCTCATCTGAGGCCGTTGGATGTGACCCAAATTATTATATACAGGAGAGGAGTTTTCTCGTTGGGGCATATAGACTATGCGCGAGTTGGCTTGTGCAAACATAGTGATGACATGGTCTACTATAGAGGTAGCATATGTTTTTCCCCCCGAGTCCCCACTTGAGGAGATGATTATGGGGGATTTGTATAACACACCTTCGATTGGGCATTCCGAAGCATTGTAGGAGCATGCAACGCAGGGGATGATAGACCTTTTCTACGGGAGGGCACGTAGGCTCCTGACAGTTTTTCGGTGCACCATTCAAAGATGGGATGGTTGAGTTTGTTGTGTGACCATGCAGAAGCAGGGCCGTGGGGTACACACCAGATTGCTCCATGATACATGGAGCTTGTACCCACAAGGATCAGAGACGATGTGTGGATGGGTCCCAGTAGTTGTCAAAACTATGCTGCTGCAAATGTGGCTATTGGATCTAGGGTTTAGTTGATGAGTGGATCACTCTACTTTGAGATGAGCATGATCATGACAGAGAGTGATCTAGCTCATTCTTGGGTTAACACATGGGAGGTCACGAAGACTTTCGCTATGTGGTGAGGTGAGTGTTCCCTGTTGTTGCTCAGGATCGAGGCTAGCCATGGAGTGGGTGGCTTTGACATTGCTGAGTTGTCCTCACAAGTTTGGATAACTTCGATTATTACTTGTATTGTGGCCGAGAGTTGCAGGAGAGGAGGGCCCAGTATATCCATTTTGGACAATCGATTATGACTGGAGAGTCGCATCATCAACATGGTAGTTTCTTTTTATGATTAGTGCAGGGTCTCAACATCTCAAGACTTGGCAGTTCAACCACGTTAAGGGATGAACTAGTTTTTACAAGGGAAGACCATACAAGTCTTCCATTGGGTTTTAGTTACATGGAGAGCAGTTCGCCCCCTAGTGATTTGCTGATGACTTGGGGCACTGTGCTAGACTCTAGTATGGCAGGACGAGTGGCATGTGTGGTTCCTGGCGGCCAAGGGTGGTACTCAGTGGCAAGCAACAGGAATTGGGAGTGATAGGCTTCCAATTTGGCTTGTGGGATTTGGCGATCCATTGGGTCAAAGGAGTACCTTGTGTTGGGAGGATCACGGGGATGACAGAGACAGGATAATATCTTCCTTTGCATGACTGGTCAGTGATTGTCAAGATGATCACTACGAGTTGAGGAAGGCCTTCCTCACTATCGTTTCGACATGGTATTGGACGTGGATTGGTAGATTGTGACCATGGCGAGGTGCCCTGGCAGCATAGATCTTGACGTAGTAGAGTTGCCCTTTATTGGATTTGTGGTAGAGGATTATCAGAGTGGATGACTTTGCAGGAGTAGGAGAGGTTTGCAATTATGACCAAAGTGACTCAACATCCACTTGGTGGACTCACTTCGAGATTAGTTTGGGACTTGGGAGCTACATGGCTGAGTAGTTGGGTTACAAATTGGGGAGAGTGGTTTCTCACAGGGGGAAGCCACCCAAATCTACCATTGGGACTCTGCTCAGCAGCAGGCACTTCACTCCCCAGGGACCAGTTAAGATGGGATAGTGCCTCACTTGGGTGCCTATATGACCAGTAGGCGATGGCCGTGATTGACCCGCCAGGATGAGGGATCTATTTTATGAGACTTGGGTTGTACCTTTAGGAGTTCCCTCTTGAGGTACACAAGATCGATTTTTTGGCTGGACAACCTTCCGAGGAGTTGACGGGGGCTTGGCAGCATCGAGGTGCTCTGCTTATCAATAGGAGGTGGGAGGACTCTCGCACCCTTACAACTTGGGTCTGCACATGGAGCAAAGGATGTTTCACATTGAGCAGGATGACTTGGGTCCCTAATATTGGGGGACTCCTTTTTGATAGGATAGTGCATGGATTAGGAGTGGCTCAGTGGCACAATTGGGATCCCGGTATTGCTTTTAGTGACAAATTGGGTCAACAAATAGGGAGAACACTTGTTTGAGCATTGCTTGAGGTCAAGCAATTTTTGGCGGGGAGGACTGTAATATCCCCATTTTTGATTTTTCATCTGAGGAGGTCAACGAGGATCCTTGGGGTGGTGCTAAGCATAACACAATTTTGCAATTTGGGCATTGGAGGCAATTTTGTTATGGGAGACATGAGGACTTGGGAGAATAAGAGAAATTATAGTCTTGGTGGAATGTGGGGGCCACAAAAAGGAGGCAATTCGACCTCTAGAGATAATTCACACTTGTGGAGGAAGAGAGCGAAAGAAGGGGTTGCGAGTTAGTGGAAAGTGGGGTCCACTAAGGGAGAGAGGACCAACTTCTATAAATAAGCCAAGGATGCCTCCATTTGGTATCCTTTAACAATTTTACTTATGGACACAAGTTTTCTTGAGCTGTTTAGCCAAGTCAGCAAGTGCTATTTAGCACAAGGGGATTTCCAGGCAGAAATTCCAACTCTACCTTCAGTGAACTTCGAGTCTCACCGTAGGAGAGCATTTGGGAGTTTGTTCCAGGCATTTGAGGACCTCATTTGCAGGCCTCTCATCAGCAAGGGCGTGGTTTTTCCAGGGACGCTAAAGCCAAATTCGTGCGACTGAGGGAGCCAATGTAGAGGGGTTGTTTGCTTGAAGTTTTTGCAATGATTTTGCCACAAGTAGAGGGAATTTTCCTTGGGTGATTTGCAAGGCTGATGGTGTGGCATTTTGGAGAGCTAAATCAAAGGATGAAATTTATCTCCATAGTAGTTATGCCCTTTTTGACCTTTTTTTATTATATTGATTAATAAAAATGTCATATGAACAAGTGTCATATGAAGTGAGTTATGGCCTTTTGGGCATGTGGTATTAATAAGCCATCATATTGGCCCATGGAATTGTAACAAAGCATATCTACAGATTATGTATCTCCATGGTAAAGTGATCTTAAATCTCCATAATTAAGAATCATATATGTTTAACTCATATATTGATTCTTTTTGTTATTTAATAATAATAATAATTTAAAATGAAGTTATGATTTAGTTAGCTTTTATGATTTTTTTTCTTTCTTAAATCTTAGCAATGTTGAGATGCATCATGTAGCAAGTGTTTTTGATATTTATTATGGATTGATGCCTGTTGGCGTTTACCATCCATTTGATTTATATGGCTGCCCTAGTTACACCTTATATGGAATGAGGTTCCACTTTAATTTTCATCACAATGTATGGCTTTGAAACATGGTACATATGGAGTTTGGATGGATTGGGGTATTATGGAGTGGTGTCTTGGAGGAGGAGACTCATTTACTGTTTGGTGGATTGTCATGATCATCTTTTGGCTTTCTTCATGTTGCATGATTTGATTGATGGATCATCCTCTTGGTATATGTTTTGATGGCTATGGAGCATGCTATCTCATCACGCTAGTGCCTTGGAGTGCTACACCCTTGTTCTTGTATGATGGTGTTGGATAATGGTGTTGCGAGCTAGTAATATGGCATCTTGGAGCATCCTAGTGATTGTGCTGCGTGCATGGTGGTTTTATGTTATTAATTTGTTACTAGGTTGTGGTTTATATGTTGGGGTGGTACGAATTGTTTAGAGGTGGATGCCCCTAGCACAAGGGGGTCTATTTTACATGAGGATTGGAAATTCACATGGTTGATATCATTCACTTGGAGAATGTCTAGCACAACCACGCCCTTTCACATCATTCCAACGGGTCTATTCTTGTATTCAACATGTTTATTATGGTTGAAGATTCCTAGTGTGAAGGCTACGGTTTAGGTCTATTCTTGTATTCAACATGTTTATTGTGGTTGAAGATTCCTAGTGTGAAGGTTATGGTTTAGAGAGAGTGCTCCTTTTGGCACACATGTTGAGGATTATTTAACCACCCCTGGGGTAATTTAACCTTATTTTGTCCATTTGAAGGCTTATTGTTGCAGCGCCCTAGCTTATTTGGCATGATTTCACACTTGATTCTGTTTATGAAGAGTTGGATTAGAAATGCATGACAATAACATGCACAACATGAAAACTAAGACAATCAATGACTGATTAACCCTCATGCAACACAATAACGAGGTATTTATAATCCAACTAAGGGAATACAAAACAAGGTATTTAAATAATTTGCAATTATTCTAATTGTCGAGTTGCGCACACACATCAACATGCCTTGCTGTTGGTTTATGTGCAAGGAAAGTTAACGAGTTAGATTGCACAACAAATAATTGCATAAAATATTTTTGACTTAGCAACTAGATTGCAAGTCTGAGGTTTTGCTACAAGTAATCTTAGCGTGCTTGTGTCACAAGACTGCCCATCACTCTGATGCACACCACAGGTTGAGCACATCAATGTACAACTTGCACCGATGTTGTGCTATTTTGAGCCTTTGATAGAACAACCAAATCTTGACACCCATACTTAGGCAAATTTTGCATGACTCACTAGCGCAACATCAATAATCATGTACTTTGTCAAACTTTGACTTGGTTTGGGATCAAACCTGCTTGCTTAAGAGTTGTTGGTCACCAACAGCTCTTCCAGTACTTGGTGGAACTGTGCTTTGATCTTCTTCATGTGTATCACTCATGGTCTCAGGATGATTGTGGTTTTAGTTCAGCCTAATAAAGTTTCAAGGTCCCTTTTTCTAGTTGTTGGATTATTACATTAAAGAATTATACCTTCTTCTAGCTCCTGCTCCAACATCGATGACGAACTCTTGAAGAATTGACATGATAACTATCTTGCATCAGCGTTTCATATCCATGCCTCGGAGGGCTTGAATCCATCCAGCTAAACATTGGATGGAGGCTCTTGTAGGCATGTAGATCCAGCATGAACATATTTTCACCAATTTTCTTGGTGATGGTTTAGACTGGTAGATCCAATATGAACTTGTTTTCTCCAATTTCCTCAATGCTGGTGTATAGGTGATATTTGACTGGCTTAAGCTTTCAGTCTTTCTCCTTGTCTTAGGAAAGTTAATATTACACCTTTTCCAAGGCATTTCCTTTTCATTATGGGTTATCTTCTTGAAAATAAATATATTCTTAGTGTTTTCAAGCAAGGAAATTTATACTCTTAAGTAACATCTATGTCTTATAAACTGGTGTATTTGTAGTAAACAAACAATATTCTGTTTGATATCGAAGAAATACAACTGTAATAAATGTCTTGATATATATATATGATTGATAACATGATAGAATGCTAGAAATACAATGAGGGGCCCTGTTATAAATACTAGGTTGGGTTGCCACCCCATCCTCTTTTCTATTTTTTTACAACTATTCATTACTTAAATTTTTTTTTTTTTTTCTTTTTGTTTGTTTTTATTTTATATATATTATTAAGCTAAATTAATATGATCTATTATCAATATATTTTTTAATTCTAACTAAATATTATTATATATAATTAACTAATTAATTAATTATTTATTTATTTCTAAATGATAACTTATCCCACCATGTGACCATATGGGCCTGTATGGTGTGTACCTTTTACCATATGGTGTGTTTGATTCTAGGTGACTTCTCTGTTGTTGATGAATCCCTTATCCACTGGAAATTGTGAGAAGATTGAATATGCTTTCGTCCTGTTGTTTTCTGAGCCAGAGATTTTGGAGCAAGCTCTAATTTTCTATACATAAATGTTGAACCATCCATACTCAGGGGTTTGTCTGGTTGCTTTTTTGGAAGCGAAATCAACAACCACAGTCCTGGCTGAATGATGAGTCAAAATATTATTTAGCATATAAATGGAGGTCACTTCTCCACATGGCATGAAATGCTTAATGCTTTACTGGTCCCCATAATGGACGTTTGATACAGCAACAATCTTGCTTTCCAAGTTTTGTGATGTGTGAGTTCTTTCATTGGCAGCTACTTTATTTAATCCTTTCATCTCTGGATCAATCTTTTCCCCTAACCTATCGAACACCTAATTTTTTTTTCTTTGGTTATGGTATTTCTGGGAGTTCCAAATACTTTGTAGGTACTGGCTGGCCTGCTAATAGCTTTTGTTGGGCAAGAATGTATAATCAGAGTTGCAGGCAATTCTCGCTTGTACTCTTGCTTCGGTCTTTTGGATGTAGTAAAATCAGTGTTGCTTATGATTCTATTGTTTCCATACTGAGAAGGTGGAGAGTAAGGTCTGGATCTTTTTCTGTTTCTGTCTGCAACTTCATCAAATACGCTTTTTCTTGCAATGTCTGTATTTTTTCCCTCAACTTCTCCATCAATGTTGTTAAAATTTCGTTGAATGTGTTTAGCAGAGGCAACCAAAGATTCTCCTAAAGATTTAGCATTAACACTGCTACTATTGTCTCTCACCTTCCTTAGCCTCTTATGTTGAAATTTAGTACCAGAGGACAGGTGGTTCCCTAAGGCTTTGATCTTTGGCCTAGGGAAAGTGTCCAAAAGAATTTAATTTTTCTTTTAAAGTGACTTTATAATTTTTATAAAGTTAAATCTAATTTAAAAGTGACTTTAAGTGATAAAGTTACTAAAGTCTAATTTTAAAGTGACTTTAATAAAGTCAATGTAAAATTAGAAAGGAAAAATGACTTTAATAAAGTCAATGTAAAATTAGAAAGGAAAAGTGACTTTGGAAATAAATGACTAAGTGGGTCTTTATTAAAGTGGAGTGAATTAAAAAATAGAAAGTGAAATTTAAATGAGCATTTAATCTTAGCCCTTGATCTCAATCTATTTCAGCGATTGGATTTAGGGATCACCCAAAAGTCACTTAGGGTTAGATTAAAGGAGGAAAATGAGGAAAAGGTCATTCATTATTTCATGAGCAGATTGAGAGAGAGAGAGAGCAAGAGAGCAAGAGAGATTTCTGAGCAGGAGGAGAAGGAGGCGACAACTTGGCACACATTCCAAGGCCGTTTACAGCAGTTTGTGTTAAAATTTCTGTTTTCCCACCCCGGTTTTCAGTTTCTCCTTATTTCTCCCATGTAGTTAAATGCCCTTTCCCATAACCATACATTCAACAAGCTGAAAAAAATAAATTTGTTGAAAACATAAATTCTGGAAATTTTACAGAATGCTGGAAATTGCAGAAATAAAAATCAGCAG
>APFE030856443.1:42093-54098 GCA_000404065.3 Pinus taeda
TCTCTCAATCTGCTCATGAAAGAATTGAATCGAATGTGATCTTTTTCTCCTTTTCCTCCCTTAATATAACTCCAAATGACTTTTGGGTGATCCAAGTGACTTTTGGGTGATCTCTAAATCCAATGGCTGAAATAGATTTAGATCAATGGCTGAGATTAAATGCACATTAAATCTCACTTTCTATTTTTTAATTCACCCCACTTTAATAAAGACCCACTTAGTCATTTATTTCCAAAGTCACTTTTCCTTTCTAATTTTTCATTGACTTTATAAAAGTCACTTTAAAATTAGACTTAGTAACTTTATCACTTAAAGTCACTTTTAAATTAGATTTTAACTTTATAAAAATTATAAAGTCACTTTAGGATAAAAATTAAAAATTTTTGGACACTTTTCCCTAGGCCAAAGATCAAAGCCTAAGAGAACCACCTGTCCTCCGGTACCAAATTTCAACAGTTTGGAGCAGGACCGTACAACAGATTTTTTGCACAGAAATTGAGAACTGTACATCAATTTTTTTGCACAGAAATCGAGGGCTGTACAACAGATTTTCTGCATAGAAATCGAGGGCCGTACAACCGATTTTCTGCACAGAAATTGAGGTCAGTACAGCAGCCGTACAACAGTTTTCTAGTTGGTTGTGTGGCACGAAAATAGAGATAAGTTGTAAAATTTGCTTGCTGATTTTTGCTGAATATTTCTCACTGTAAAAAGGCATTTTTTCAGAAATAAGAAAGAGCTCTCGAATTGCTTTTCCCAAGAGTTGTAGGGGGTTTTTCCAGGGTCACATTGACCAAAAATCACTGTGTTCAAATGTGTTAAATGGCTGTTTGTACCTGCTGATTTTTATTTCTGCATTTTCCAGTGTTCTGTAAAATTTCCAGAATGTGTTTTCAGCAAAATTTATTTTTTCCAGTGTTGAATGTATGGATATGGGAATGTGCATTTAACTATATGGGAGAAATAAGGTGAAACTGAAAATCGAGGTGGGAAATGATAAATTTTTACATGGTATCAGAGCTTGAATGCTGAAGTGCAGTTTGGGACAGCAAGGAGGAAAATTACAGCCTGTTGATTTTTCACTCAGAATATTCCAGCAGGCTGATTTTTCACAAACAACAGTTTTATCTTTACTACAACAGTGCTATTTTTCAGTTTTAGGACAGCAGGATGTCTTTGGGATTGAGGGTGGAGGATAGGCTGGATGGGCATACAAATTACAGCTTTTGGAAGGAGAGAATGCAGAGTATCTTTGAGGAGGCAGAAGTCTGGGATATCATGGTGCATACCACACAGAACACTGTTGTTGTGCCTACTGATGCTACTCAGTTGACTGAGTATAATAAAAAGAACAACAAGGGTAAGAGACTGATTCTAGACGGAGTCAAAGACCATTGCATTCCTCATGTGAGAGGAAAGAGAAATGCCCATGAGATGTGGAAAGCATTGTCCAATCTCTACCAGAGTACCAATGAGGACCGGAAAATGGTCCTGAAAGAGAAGCTGAAGACTATTAGGATGGGTAATGATAGTGCAGTTGGATATCTCACAAAGATTACTAATGTGAGAGATGAGTTGGCAGCAGTTGGAGAGGTCATTCCACCCACTAAGTTGTTGCGGATTGTAGTGAATGTCCTCTCCCGTTCATGGATGAACTTTGCTGATGGGGTTTGTGCACGTGAGACCCTTCCCACTTGGGAGAGGTTTTGGGATGATTGCATTCAGACAGAGATCAGGAAAGGTCAGCTTGGGGCAGCCAAGCCAGTTGAGCAGGATGAGGATCTAGCACTGTCGGCAGGAGGCAAGAAAGGCAAGGGGAAGAAGTAGGCTTCCACAAGCAATGGTGGGGGCAAAGGCAAAGGTAAAGGTAAACAGGGTAACACACAGAAGGACTATTTCGAGGTGAAGTGTTGGAATTGTCAAAAGATGGGACACTATGCAGTTGTGTGTCCGGAGAAGAAGAAGAAGGAGAAGAACCAGAGCGTGGCAGCTTCAGCAGAGATTGAGGACTTTGCACTTTGACCGGGAGTTTGGGTTCACTGCGTGTGAGTCCTCTAATGCAGGATCACTTGCCACACAGGTTCAGAGGGAGCATGCTTTTCCCTCGATTAGCGGAGCATCTTCGGGTATTTGGTATGTGGACAGTGGGGCTTCACGTCCCGTGACAGGAGTCCGTGAGTACTTCTCAGAGCTTTCAGAGAGTGACACTGATATGGAGGTAGTACTCGGTGATGACAGAGTTGTTAGAGCAGTCGGGGTGGGGACACAGACATTTCAGAGGGAGTCCAAACCTCCCTTGAAGGTGTCAGATGTTCTTTATGTGCCAGGGATGAGGAAGAACCTCATATTCGTCTCAGCTTTGGAGGACAGAGGATATGAGGTACTGTTCAGGGGAGGACAGGTGTTGATGTATCCCAGGGGCACTCCAACTGATTCAGCTAGAGTGATAGGTGTACGCCATGTAAAGGTGTACAAGTTTGCATTCCAGTCCCTTTTGGCATTGAGCAATAGTATTGACAGCAGAGCTAGCAGTTCTGAGCTGTGTGAGATTTGGCACCGCAGGATGGGACATATGTATCATGGAGCCTTGAGGACATTGTGGGAGATCACTACAGGTGTGCCAGATTTCAGTATTGATAACTTTGATACTTGCAGAGGATGTGCGATGGGCAAGTTTGCCAAATCCCCTTTTCCCAGCAGTGACAACAGAGCGACTAGGATACTTGATTTGATTCATTCTGATGTGAGCGGTCGGATGTCTCATGTTTCCTTGAGTGGATATGAGTACTATGTTTTATTCATTGATGATCACTCCAGGAGGACCTGGATTTATTTCTTGAAGACCAAGAGTGAGGTCTTCAAGCGGTTTCAGGAGTTTAGAGCTCTTGTGGAGACACAGACAGGTCAGAAGATCAAATCCCTGAGGTCGGACAATGGGGGAGAGTACACCCTTGGAGGTAGGCATTAGGAGGGAGTTCACTGTTCCTTACAACCTCCAACAGAACGGGGTTGCGGAGAGGAAGAACATATCCATCGTAGGGGCTGCCAAAGCCATGTTACATGATCAGGGGTTGTCATTGTTCTTGCGGGCAGAGGCCTGCAACACAGCTGTTTATTTGTAGAACAGGAGTCTGCATCGTGCCTTGGGGCACATGACTCCGGAGGAGGCTTTTTCTTGGAAGAAGCCTGATATTGGTCATCTTCGTATCTTTAGATGCATTACATACTGCTACATACCCAAGGAGAAGAGGACCAAACTAGAGCCCACCGCAGAATAGGGTATCTTTGTGGCTACAGTGAGACCTCAAAGGCCTTTCGGATTTACATTCCTGCACAGAGGAGAGTTGTTGTCAGACGGGATGTGAAGTTCGAGGAGGATAGGGCCTTTAGGAGATCACGGGAGTTGGAGTATCTGGATCAGTCAGACCCTCAGCAGCAGTTGAGTCAGTCGCAGGGATCCAGTGGGCAGGGATCAGGAGGATCAGGAGGTACATCTATGAGGATGTCAGGTCCATCAGTGAGCAGTGGCTCACGAGCCAGAGGGGTGGTGCTCCGAGCAGGTCACAGAGCAGTTCACTAGGGAGTCCACTGATGGACAGTTCACACGGTACCTCAGCTTCTACAGGTTCAGGTGTAGGCAGGAGGACAGCAGACAAACAGTCAGGGGTTCAGGCTACTGATGGTGATGAGGAGGAGGAGTTTCATTCTCCTATGGGAGAAGCATGCTCAGGGAAGAGGAAGCCCAAGTGGCTTCAGGACACCTTGAGAGATGCCACATCTGTTGCTGAGCAAGAGGCCGGTCAGAGAGAGTAGACCACCTGAGAGATTTGGTAGCTATATGGCGATGGTTACCAGCATCCTTGATTTTGAGCCTTCTAGCTATGAGGAGGCAGCTAGCCAGCAGGTCTGGAGAGAGGCCATGCAGGAGGAGTATTCTTCTATCATGAAGAATGATGTTTGGGAGGTGGTGCCGAGGCCTGAAGGCAAGTCCGTGGTTACTTCCAGATGGCTTTACAAGGTAAAGCATGCTGCAGATGGCAGCATTGAGAAATTCAAAGCGAGGTTTGTGGCTAGAGGGTTCTCCCAGGTAGAGGGAGTTGATTATGAGGAGACCTTCGCTCCCGTGGCTCGATATACTTCGATTCGCTCCATTATATCGATAGCAGCCGAGATGGGGTGGAAGATCCACCAGATGGATGTGAAGACCGCATTTCTCAATGGCTTCATACAGGAGGAGGTGTACATTGAGCAGCCACAGGGCTTTGAGGTGCATGGGAAGGAGTCCCATGTGTGCAGACTGAAGAAGGCCCTTTATGGCCTGAAGCAAGCTCCCAGAGCTTGGTACTCCAGGATAGATACATACTTGCAGGGGATGGGTTTCACAAAGAGTGAGGCAGATCCGAACCTTTACTATATTGTGATAGGTGAGGAGCCTCTCATTCTGGTGCTGTAAGTGGATGACTTGATCATTACAGGTGCAGAGAGACTCATAGAGCACTGCAAGAGAGATCTTGCGGCGGAGTTTGAGATGAAGGACATCGGCTTGATGCGTTGCTGTTTGGGTTTGGAGGTGTGGCAGGAGGAGGGGCATTTCTTCCTGGGGCAGGGGAAGTACATTGTGGACATCCTTGGCAGATTCCACATGGAGGATTGTAAACCCATATCGACACCGATGATCACCAACTAGAAGAAGCTTCATGCTTCGGATTCCGAGTTGGTGGATCCCACATTGTACAGGCAGTTGATTGGTTCCTTGATGTATTTGGTCAACACTAGACCAGATATTTGTTTGGCAGTCAACACGATGAGTCCGTTTATGTGTGAGCCTAGGAAGGTTCACTGGGTGGCTGCGAAGCACATTTTGTGTTACTTGCAGGGGACAATGGATTATAGGTAGGGGGATGGAGTGAGATTGACATGTTATACTGATTCTGATTGGGCAGGTTGTGCTTCTGATAGGAAGAGCACTTCAGGGTGTTGTTTTGGGTTGGGTTCGGCAGTAGTGTCATGGTTCAGCCGGAAGCAGCAGTCAGTAGCATTGAGTTTAGCGGAAGCAGAGTATATGGCAGCCAATCTAGCTAGTTGTGAGGCCATCTGGCTTTGGAAGATGTTGTTTGGCTTATTTGGTCAGCCGTTGAGACCTTCAGTGATTTACTGTGATAATCAGAGTTGCATTAAATTCACGGAGAATCCAGTATTTCATGACAGGTCAAAGCATATCGCGATCAAATATCATTTCATCAGAGACTATGTTCAGAAGGGAGCTGTGAAGCTTGAATATATTCCCACTAATGAGCAAGTTGCAGATATTCTTACCAAAGCGTTACCACGGGGCAAGCATATCTACTTCAGAGACAAGATGGGTGTGGTGAGGAACACCTTTCTCGGTAAGAGAGTGTTGAAGTTTGGTACTGGAGGACAGGTTGTTCCCTAAGGCTTTGATCTTTGGCCTAGGGAAAAGTGTCCAAAAGAATTTAATTTTTCTCCTTAAAGTGACTTTATAATTTTTATAAAGTTAAATCTAATTTAAAAGTGACTTTAAGTGATAAAGTTACTAAAGTCTAATTTTAAAGTGACTTTAATAAAGTCAATGTAAAATTACAAAGGAAAAGTGACTTTGGAAATAAATGATTAAATGGGTCTTTATTAAAGTGGGGTGAATTAAAAAATAGAAAGTGAGATTTAAATGAACATTTAATCTCAAGCCTTGATCTTAATCTATTTCAGCCATTGGATTTAGGGATCACCCAAAAGTCACTTAGGGTTAGATTAAAGGAGGAAAAGGAGGAAAAGGTCATTCATTCTTTCATGAGCAGATTGAGAGAGAGAAAACAAGAGAGCAAGGGAGATTTATGAGCAGGAGGAGAAGGAGGCAGCAGCTTGGCACACATTCCAAGGCCGTTTACATCAGTTTGGAGTAGGACCGTACAATAGATTTCTTGCACAGAAATCGAGGGCCGTACAATGGATTTTCTGCACAGAAATCGAGCGCTATACAACTGATTTTCTGCACAAAAATCGAGGTCCGTACAACAGTTCGTACAGTCAGTACAGCAGCCGTACAACAATTTGACCGCAGTTTTCTAGTTGGTTGTGTGGCACAAAAATTGAGATAAGTTGTAAAGTTTGCTTGCTGATTTTTGCTGAATATTTCTCACTGTAAAAAGGCATTTTTTCAGAAATAAGAAAGAGCTCTCGAACTGGTTTTCCCCAAGAGTTGTAGTGGGTTTTTCCAGGGTCACGTTGACCAAAAATCACTGTGTTCAAATGTGTTAAATGACTGTTTGTACCTGCTGATTTTTATTTCTGCATTTTCCAGCATTCTGTAAAATTTTCAGAATTTGTGTTTTCAGCAAAATTTATTTTTTCCAGTGTTGAATGTATGGATATGGGAATGGGCATTTAACTATATGGGAGAAATAAGGTGAAACTGAAAACCGGGGTGGGAAATGATAAATTTTTACATCTTATTTGGTTTCATTTCTTGTAGCTCTTTCTGCTTTTCTTTTCTTTGTATTTGAATCTTCCTTGGAGCTTCTTGGCTTCTCTCTTCAACCCTAGCTTTCCTTTCAGCGTCCTTTTTTTGGTTAGAACATTCTTCACTGCTAATTTTTTTCATGTCAATGTCAGCTTCTTTTGTAGGTGCTGAATCTGGTGTTTCAAAATCCTTTAGTGATTTTCACAAGTAATTCTTTTATTTCCTGTAACAGTTCTAATTAAGATTTATGAAAATCCCTTAATCCCTTGAAATATGTGTCCTTGATTTTAGGACCTAGAGCATATAATGGTGTAGCCTAACGTGGCCCTGATACCAATGTAGTAAACAAAGAATATTATGTTTGATATCGAAGAAGAAATATATTTGTAATAAATGTCTTGATAGATATATGAGTGATAAAATGATATAATGATAGAAATACAATGAGGGGCCACGTCCTAAATACTAGGTGGGATGCCCTTTCATATGAAGAGATGTGTCTCTTTGATAAGGCACACCTTTACACCTTTTCATTAATTGTTTTCTATTATTATGTTTGTTACAGTATTATGCCTGGTGGCAATAATAATTGGTTTAGTATTTTGTATTTCTGCTTAAATATAGTTTAAATTTTGTCTTCTTTTATTTGATTATTAATGTCCCTATTTCAGCTTCTTCAGTCCCATTGACCTATTTCATTTGTCAGATATTAATAAAATTATCTTATCTCATCTATCATTATAATATTTTTAGCTTGTTTTTTGCCATTTTTCATTGTGTGTGTTCATGGTGGTGATCATCAACTAATAAGTATTATTTATTTTCTTTATTTACATGAGCTAAATATTCCATCTTTAAGAGTCCCAACCATAATTTCCTCGAAGTGCTCCGTGAGATATTTGTCAAATTATATTGATTAGTCTAAATATTGTGTTTTTAGATGATTGTGTGATATTCGTTCCTCATTCTTACAGTTAATACATCTCGACATTAGTAAAAGTTCCTGAAGCTTCATGTATTATTGTACCAGGATATGCTTAAAGAATTGCTTTTTCGTATTCTGCCTGCCATCAATTTTGGCTTGGAAGATCGAGATGATGATGTGAGGGCAGTTGCAGCAGAGGCCTTGACACCTGCTGCATCAGCTGTGGTCTCCTTCGCTGGTGGGATGGTCAATACCATTCTTATGAAGCTATGGGATATTCTGCTTGATCTTGATGATCTGAGTCCCTCCACTAGCAGGTATCGCTGCGCTGTTATTATCCATTTAGTTTTTCTGGAACATTTCCAGCTCTTTTCTTCAAGCATATGGACATAAGTTTCCGTGTTAGAGTTCTCTCTGGCTAGGGACTTTAGACTTTGTTCAATCCCCTTGTAATCGTATGAATATAGGTTTCGCACTGAATTGGTAATTTTGAAATTTTATATATACTGTTTGCACATTTAAAGAATTTTTGCTAATACCTCTGTTGTATTGCTCTGTAGTGTGATGCATTTGCTGGCAGAGTTGTATTCACAATCAGAAGTGATGCCAAAAACTTTAGGAGCCATACTGCCAGTGCAGAGGCAAATGATTGACCTGAATGAAGAAATTCAGCTTGATGACCAGGGCGATGGTGCAAAAGCTGATGATAACCCGTACTTACTATCAAGTTTGGCTCCTCGCCTATGGCCCTTTATGAGACACAGTATTTCATCAGTACGCCATGCTGCAATACGTACTTTGGTATATTTGTCAGCCCATTCATTGTTGGTGTCATTTGTTTCATGTAATGCCATTTGCAAAGGGTTATATTGCCTCGTTATTATTGGTTTTCTAAATATTTATTTTCTAAATAGTCAAGGTGTAGGAGAGAACAAACATCTAGTAACCTTAAGTCAATTGCATAATGCTTAAGTTTTTTATATTTGGTTTGTTCACTTCCTCACCTCTCTTTAGTAAATGCTTGTGTATTGTAATTTCTGGTAGAATGGGGGGGAGTGGTAGATTCTTCTGAAATTTGAGATTATTTTTTTGGTTTCTGTGCAATGCTAATACCTTACCATTTTGTTTTTGCTTGCAACAATTTCTCTTATTAAATATAGGAGCGACTTCTTGAGGCTGGAAGTAAAGGGAATTCAGTTACTGGTAGGATTGACAGCTTCTGGCCAATTCCTATCTTAGGGAATGCACTAAGAATTGTTTTCCAGAATCTGCTTTTGGAATCTAATGAAGCTATTGTCCAGTGCTCTGAGCAGGTTTGGCGGCTTTTGCTTCAGGTAAAACCAGATTTTTTTGTTTCTTTGGATGATTTGAAGGTGCTTCTTACATTAACCATTATACAATTTTGTATGGTAAGTTGTCTTGTTACTTAAACGCTAATGCCTTTTTATGCCTTTCTTCAGTGTCCACAGGAGGAGCTGGCATTGGCTGCAAATTGTTATTTTGATTCATGGTTAAAGCTTTCAACGACCCCTACTGGGTCTCCATTGGATGCATCTAAAATGTTCTCACCCATATCTCTTCCAAGAAAAAGTCAATATAAGGCAGCTGCTAAATTGAGAGCTGCAAAAGGAGAAAGTCTAAACCTTGGAAACTTTGCTATAAATGCTGAGCAACAAGTTCCTATAATCGACAAAAGTTTTGATCACTCAAATTTCATAAAGATATATGTTGGCACAGATGTGGAACAATCAGTGACTTGTATGAGAGTTGTTACAGGATCAGCACTGGGAGTCCTTGTAGCAAATTTACCACAAACACTATATCAAAACGTTGTAGATTCATTGATGGAGCATTTAACATCATTATCTGCTGTTCAGCGGCAGGTAAATTAGACATATCTTTTGTTATATAAATTTTTATCAGTGGATGGTTCTGCTTCCAAGTGCTCTTTATCCTGGAATATAAAAGAACTGAAAGCGGTCCGTGTTTCCTGAACAGGTTGCATCTATTGTTCTTGTGTCATGGTTTAAAGAGCTTCGTGGATCTATCCCTATCGAAAGAATGGACTTTGCAATTGATGCTGTGAAAAGTCTTCGGCAACGGCTTTTAGATCTCCTGGGTTGTACTGATCCTGCAGTGCCTAATCGAGATTCATCCTTACCATATGCTGAACTTTCACGAACCTATGCAAAGATGAGAGCAGAGGTTGCTTCACTGATCCGAATTGCAGATGCCTCTGGTTCCTTTCAAAATGTGTTCTCTGCTGGAATTCCTCCAGCAGATGAGCTAGGTATAGATGCCGTGATTGATCTTGGCACAAAGCTTTCAGTGTCCAAAGATGCATTATCAGGAGATGGGAAGGAGAAACAAACTCTTGAGAGTTTAGAGGCATCAAGGCAACGAGTTTTGGCCACTGCAGGTTATTTGAAAACTGTTCAGGTGTATATCTACTAGTACTGCTGAATTAAAGCCACTACAAGTGTTTGATTATAGTTTTAATTGCTGAATTTATTTTTCTTTATCTGTACGATGATTTGAACCAAGTGAGTCTGTCTAGGTGTTTTCAAAATATTTACCTGACTTATAGCTAAAAGTGTTATGTATACACTTTTACCAGTTAAAGTAGAATGCAATTTTGTGGAACTTTGAGCAAGTACCCCCATGAATATAGTGGTAATTTTTATTTTTTTCTATTAATAATGTTACTTTAATTAACATGTTAAGCTTTCATGTCCTAGGAGTATATTTTGTTTTCTTGAGTTTTGTATAGATCTTTACTAGGACTTAGGAATGTGTCCTGTAGTATGATAGTTGTATGCTTTTTTATAGGCTGTACTGTTGGATTAAATGACAGTTTTAGCAATAGCATTCTCTTGTAGAAGATTCATATATTGTTGCAAGGTTTAATGCAGGTTCACCACATTTTTGAGTATGTGTATGTGTTTCACCATGTGTTTGCTTGCTAATGGTGTTTTGCTTCTTTAAATGTTCTGGTAAATAGACTTTGATATCCTATATTTATGTGAGTTCAATCATGCTTTGTTTGTTTTGATGTTGCATATATATTCCATTTTAATTTCAAACCACTTCTTGTAATATAGGACACACATTTCTAGTTTGATTTGGTGTTCCTTCACTGGGAGTTTTTGTTTCTAGGATTTATAGAATTTAATCAATGGATCTTCTCATTGATTAATCTAATATAGTATTTGTTAGATTTCCTTGCTATCTCTTGGTTGCTTGGGTTCTTTCATGTTGGAAAGCTAAAATTTGATATTTGCTCCTGCAGTGCAATTTGCATGTTAGCGTTTCGGCCCTCATGTCAGGTGCAGTTGTTTGGATGGTGGAATTGCCCGCTAGGTTAAATCCAGTTATTCAACCGCTGATGGCTGCTCTGAAAAGGGAACAGGTATTGATGAAATTTATGATCTTACAAAATCTGTGACTCCTAACATTATTTGTTTGTTGTCATCCTTTTGATCCTTGTGATTACACTCTAATATTTAATAAATTATTATAGGAAGAGGTGTTACAAAAAATGGCTGCAGAAGCACTAGCAGAAATCATTGCACAGTGCGTTGGACGTAAACCTGGTCCAAATGATAAGCTAATCAAGAATTTGTGTGCCTTGACGTGTACGGATCCAAATGAAACTCCCCAGGCAACACATATGGATGCAAATGAGTTGATTATTGAGGACAAAGAGTCAATTTTACCTGGGAGAGGAACTAGTAATCAGCGATCAAAGTCACAAACAATATCAGTAGGGGAGGAAAGATCGAAACTGGAAGGCTTCATTAGTAGACGTGGGGCAGAACTTGCTTTGAAGTCGCTATCTGACAAGTTTGGAAGCTCACTATTTGAAATGCTACCAAGGCTATGGGATTGTCTCACTGAAGTATTTAAACCAAATGTACCTGATGGTGAAGAGATTTTGAAGGCTATACAAAATCCACAGATTGTGGAATATAATGAGGACCCACAGGCTTTGATAAACAATCTTCAGGTACATTTGCATCTTATATGATTGGTTGAACAATACTAACAATTAAGTGTTTACTGTGTATACGTATAATGAAATTATGATTTTCATGCAATAGTTGGTTATCATATTTTGGGCAATCTGATGTAGTTATTTCTTATTATTGGCATGCACTGTCTCCCTACTTCTGTTTGGATGTTAGTTATATATCAATTTTATCTCTAAATTTTGAGTACATATTATCTGTCATAGCTTATTTTGGCATGACACTTTACAATAAGGAAGCATCTCCAGAACTTTTGTTTTTATTAGCATCTCGAGAACGTTGAGTTGGTTTATAAAGCATGCAATTTTTCATACATAAATATATGTAACAATTTGTAGTCATTGAATTAATCTATTGAGCTTTAATTTTATTAACAACAAGAGTTATTGATTTGTGTCCAGTTTTAGTGTCGACAGCAGGTAGGTATACCACAGTGGTAGGTATTAGATGTTATGATTTACTATATACATAAATGTAGGCATGTGTTAAAAATCTCAGTAGACTAGAAGCTTACATGGATATTTACAATGAAAAGAGTTCACACCAGGTGAGCCTCCAGGTAAACTTTGCTGTA
>APFE030856446.1:5664-25883 GCA_000404065.3 Pinus taeda
ATAGTAGACTTTGATTGTTTGTTTCTAAGATAGCCACCCATCTTAGTGGGAATAGCAACATCTGAGTGGACACTATTCGTGGATAACAACCTACACTGCCACCAATCTCACCATCTTCACCTCCATATTTACCCACCCCACCTTTGCCACCACCATAGTTCAATATGGTGAAGATGATCAAACTACCGGTATTCAGAGGAGTAGGGAACAAATATCCAACCAATTTTGGTTCGTAGTAAAGGTGGTATGAGAAGCACAAGGAGTTGTTGATGACAATATAAAGAAGGCTACGTTGGTAAGTGCAGTGTAGGATCGTGCCCTAATGTGGTACATTAATCACTCTAAGGACCATCCAAATGTAGGGATCGCAAAAATCTAGGCAACGTTGAACAAGGAATTTAGCAGGCCAAAATCAGAGACCCTATCAATTATCAGGTTTAAGGAAATCGCGATGCTTCTAGGAAAGACCCCATGGGATCTGGACTAGAGATTGAAGAGTATGATTTGCGAAGCCAACATGACCTTGATGGATGGACATCACCATGCATGGTTTGCAGCATCACTAACACCGCATTTAAGGACGACATTGTCACAACAAAATCTATCCACCCATGTGGAAGCTTTAGAGATTGCAATGAGATTGCATGAGACCCCTATACAAGGTTCCTGGTCTGGGAGTCCAACAAATCCATGCACAACTGCAAAATCTGTGTCTAGAAATGCATATTTTGAAATAGGACAGGACACCTCGGCCAGAGGCATGCGAGGAGGTACGGTGCATAAAATGCAAAGGCTAGGGGCATGACAAGGACCACTGTCCAGTGTTCACGAATTACTTGGCGGGAGGAGGGATGATTCCATTAAGACCATAGGTACAAGAAGGACTGAGCACGGTGCCTGCATTATGGTGTGCGATTTTTTAGACAGGCCAAAAAACACTACGGATAATTGTCACCTATTGCAGAAGTATATGCAAACATCCTAGCAATTGTTATGTACTTTCTGCAGGTCGGTAGGCCATGATGAGCACACCTACAAAAGTTACGAGCTGATAATGGATTGGACCCTTGCCTATATGGTGCAAACCAAAACGCAAGCCCTTGATCCAAATGCAGGGATTGTGCGTGCTGGATTTCAAGGACATGGACGAGGTTGAGGTGGAATGGGAGCAGGAAGGGGTTGTAGAAAACTAATTTGTTACAATTGCAGAGGGCCAGGTCACTATGCCTGCGATTATACGAATTTGATGAAAACATCATGTTTATACTGTACTTAGTTTGATCATGAGGCAGAAGACTACCCTACACTGGTAGCGAGGTTGCGCGAGAAAGGGGTACTCCAACCTTGTTGGCCTCAGAATTTGGAAATGATGAGGTCTGAGTCGTGCGGAAAAGATCCGAATGTGAACATGATGCTTCGAAGTGGTATCATGACAGGAGATGAAAAAGGTAAGCAACTTGAAGAAAGTGTGTGGGTTTGCAAGGCTCCTACAAAGGAACCTAAATTTGATTTGGAGCATGTGAAGGAGACATTCATGGAAGCTAAGAAGAGCTTCACAGAGGCCTCCACTTCAGGTAGTAAGGATCAACTAGAGCTCGAGATGGATCCTTTAATGCTCACTACCTTTCTGGAGACATGTATGAAGCTGTTGCACGATAGCAGGGTTGTGAAAGGAGCATAGGAACTTATCACTAGGTGCATTGGGTCAAGAGAACTGTGCATAGTTCGGAAGCTTGGGAACATACATCATGAACGGGAAGGGAAATGAGATTGACTGCGCAAATCAGAGAATATGAAATGTTTCAGGTAATTTTGGATCTAGAATTGGATGCAAACGTCTTACCAAAGCAGACATGGGAGCACATGGGTAAGGTCCCATTGCAATGGTACCCTATTCAATTAAGAATGGAAAATCAACAAAAGATCCTACCAATGGGGAGATTACAAGGAGTAACTGTGGATATTGAAGGTGCGAGCGTGTTGGTCGATTTTGACGTTATAGATATTGTTGATGACAACAATCCCTATCTTGTGCTATTGGGAATAGATTGGGCCACTGATATGAATAGAGTCATAAATCTAAAGAAGCACAAAATGATTTGTGAGAAAAAGTCACTACGCATAGTAGTACCACTAGATCCTACCAAAAGAGCACGATACATTGAACTGGTGCATGGTGATGATAGTGATGAAGATCTCGATTGCATTTATAAGATAATCATGTGAGAAAAAGATTGGGTGAATCCAACAACAGATGGTAGGATTTCGTGGGAGCGCGAAAGCTCCTGCACTTTGGATTTGAACAAAGAAATAGAACGATGGCAGAATCGGCTACAGGAAGTAACCACGCTCAATTGCAACATGATGGTAATATCATTGTGCTGTGTGACAACGGAGATGAGGGATTTGCCTAGGTACGATGGGTTGACAATGACGGATGAATTTCTGAACAAATTTGAGAGAGAAGTACCGGAAGAGTAGCGTTTTGACACTCTGAAATGGGCACTGCATGCTACCCCACAAGATGGTGGGGTTCACACTAGTGGAGTTTCAGGGATTGGCACGAATGCTGAAGGAATGTGCCTACAATTTGGGAAACCACTGATGCAGCTAGCAGATAAGTATGATGGACAAGATGATCCACATACACACGTCGCGAAATGGACTAGGGCCTACGGAAACGAGCCACAACCTAAATGGGTGTATTTGTTCTATCATACCCTAGATATCATACCCATGAATTGGTATACTGAGACAGAGCTTTGCGATGGTATGAGCGAATGGGATATCTTTTACGATAGATTTCTGTTAACTTTCACATTTGAAGATCGTTGGTGGGATATTGTTGATGATGTGCTACAAGCGGTCAAAGAAGTTATCGTCAAAATACCCCAAGAACCAATAGAAGTACTTCAGCCAAAAAGGGCGACACAGTTGAGTTGCACGCTGGAGTGTTATAATGTAAATTTTATGGAGGATGAGGAGGACCCACGAAATATTAACATCCCAAAAACGGAAGGCTGTTGCAAGGTTCAAATACCATTGATTAGGGACCTCGACATAACTGCGCTGCTAAAAACAAAGCAAGTAAACATTGGAACGGAGGCGGAACCAAAGTATGCAACAGTTGGAGACTATTGGGATGATGCCATGGTAGATAAGGTCATGGAGTTACTTCGTGAATATCAAGACTTATTCCCGACCAAAATTACAAACTTAAAAAGGATCATTGGCGACTTATGAATGATGAAGATCACCCAAAAACCCGACGTGAAGCCGATCAAGCAAAGGCCTTACCACTTGAATCCTAAATACAAGGAAAAGGTCTGCGTAGAATTAGACAAAATGCTTGCCGCAGGAATTATTGAACCAGTGGAAGAATCCGGCTGGGTGAGTCCTATGGTACTACAGGAGAAAAAGCAGAAGGGTGAAATAAGAATATGCATGGACCTCAGGACAGTGAATGATGCATGTGTACACGATCCGTTCCTGACACCATACACAGATGAGGTGTCAGAAAGTGTGGGTAGATAAGAAGCCTACTTATTCATGGATGGGTTCTTGGGGTATCACTAGATCAAGATCGCGCCAAAGGATAGGAAAAAAACAACCTTCGCAACATAATGGGGATGCTTTCAATACATTGTCATGCCATTTGGATTAAAGAATGCGCTAGACATATTTTTGCTCATCTTTGTTGCCACGTTCAAAGAATACATCCACAAATTCTTGGAGGTCTATCTGGATGATTGGACGGTCTTTGGATTGGTTAAGCACCACGTAGCAAGCTTACACTTGATGCTAGATACTTGTTGACAACACCAGATTGCACTGAACCCTAAGAAGTGCACATTTCTAGTTCCCTTTGAGAACTTGTTGGGACATGTGGTCTGCAAATAGGGGCTAATGGTCGACCCTACGAAGATTTTCATTATTTTAAATTTGGAGGCACCATGAAGTGTTAAACAGCTACACGCTACCTTGGGACATACAAGGTACTATAAGGAGTTCATCAAAAGCTATGCCCAAATAACAATGCCGATGGAAAAGCTATTGAAAAAGGATGTTACATTTTGTTGGAATGATGATTGCATGAAGAGTTTGGATGTCCTAAAGGGGAAATTGGCCTCCACTCCAATCTTGGTCTTGCCAAAATGGGATGTGGAGTTTCATGTACATGTTGATGCATCATGTATTGCGGTGGGAGAAGTACTCACACAGGAGGGTGTAGAGGGCGTGGATCACCTGATCGTGTTTGCAAGTCTAATATTGTCTAAAGTTGAGAAGAAATATTCCACCATAGAGCGCGAGGGGTTGGCATTGGTATATGCTCTCTAGAAGTACCGACATTATCTGTTAGGAGGACATTTCAAGATGCATACCGACCATTTTGTGCTGAAATACCTGGTTAATAAGCCTATGTTAGGGGGGCACATATGCAGGTGGTTGTTATTGTTCCAGGAATATGATTTCGAGGTTGCAGTCAAGCTGGGATGCCTGAACGCAGAACCATATCATTTATCACGCATTGAGACAGGCGAGGAACCCACTAATCTGGAGGAAGGATTACCGTATGCACAACTCTTTGCGGTGCGCATCGTGGATGGGCACTTCAAAGATATAATCCATTTTCTAACAATAGGGACTATGTCGAAGAATATTTCGTCCAACAGAAGAAGGAATTGGTGGTGCATGCGGTGGATTTTTCTATTATTTCGGGGCACCTATACAAAATGGGAAATGATGAGATATTACAAAGATACATACCTGAATTTGAAAGAAGTCAGATCCTCATGGAAGCACTGGGGGCACTGCAGGAGGATACTATGCAAGACAAGCCACTGCACAAAAGATTCTCCCCACAGGGTTGTGGTGGCCAACCCTGCACCAAGATGCAGAAGTGCACTGTAAGGCCTGCAATATATGTCAAAAGACTGGAAAACCATCACGAAGGGATGAGATTCCATTAAATCCATAGATGACACTATAACCATTCGAGAAATGGGCAATCTACCTTGTAGGACCGATCAAACCTCAAGGAAAGATAGGCATGCACTACATCATCACCGCAACAGAGTATTTGACATGATGGGCGGAAGCACAACTAATCAAAGACTGCATGGCTGCTACGACTGTGAAGCTTTTGTTCGAAAATGTATTAACCTGCTTTGGTTGTTTGAAAATCTTAAAGAGTGATTGCAGAACACATTTCTTAAATGAAACCATGAGCGCACTCACGAAAGAATTCCAGGTATATCATTAGAAGAGCACACCATATCACCCACAAGTGAATGGGATAGTAGAGGCATTCAAAAAAATACTAGAAACCGCACTGACCAAAGTGTGCAATGTGCAACAAAGCGATTGAGACCTATGCATCCTTGCAGTGCTGTGGGCTTACAAAACAACGTGTTAAAAAATAATGGGACAAACCCCTTTTTCGCTTGTCTATGGTGTAGAAGCTGTCATGCCAATGGAATATATCGTCCCTAGTTTGCAAATAATAGAACTCACAGTGATGAAAGACCGTGAAGCTTTGGAAGAAAGACTCGCCCAATTGGAAGAACTTGAGGAGGAACAGTTCTTGGTAGGTTTTCATCAGCAAGTTCAGAAACAATGTGAAAAATATTGGCATGATCACCATATTAAGTTGCACACATTCAAAGTAAATGACTTAGTACTGTTATACGATAGTAAGTTTGAAAAATTTCTAGGCAAATTCAAGATGCATTGGCTAGGACCATACGTTCTTGAGGAAATTACAAACGGAGGCGCGGTCCAGCTCATCAAATTAAATGGAGAACCCTTCCTAGGCAAATTGAACGACATCCGCTTGAAGCCTTACACTGGTGGGATGACTATCTAACTAGCCAACAACAGTACAGTCTTTGTGCTTCAAAAAGCTGGACAAGGGCGTGGGACTATAAATACATATCGGTATGACTGTATGAGAACAGTTCAGTTACAGAGGTCTCGAAAGACACAATGCAGCAGGTTCAACAAACAACAGCTCAGTGCGTTGCAGATATCAAGACCATTCGGGACCAGTTGGAGGGACTCCACACCAAGATCGCCACACCAACAGAGTGACTCGAGGACAAGCCACAATGTTTGTGTTGGGGGCTTTCTGGGCATGCAATCCTCCCACAACATGTTTTGGGGCTCAAAGCCCAAGTTTTGAGTAATATTGTTGTAAAGACTTTGTGAATTGCGGGCATGGAGTGTGAATTGTATGTTAGAGTCATAGGGTTGTCTGTCCTAAGTTTTGAATGTAGTGTTAGCCTACCCATGGTCTGCGGACCATGGGATTGTATAAATAAGAGTGAGGCTCTAAGTTGTAAGAATAAGGAATAGCGGATGGAATTAGGTAGATAGAATGAGACAATGAGCATAGAGAAAAGGTCTAAGTGTCTTGGATCGTAGTAGGAAGCGACTCTACAGCTGAGTGCTCAGAGGCCTAGTAGAGTTCGTAGCTAAGTGCGCGGACCTCTGCAGCTGAGTGTGCAGTGCAGAGTCGAGTCTGTAACCAAGGAAAAAGAAAAATAAAGAGAATTTTTATCTAAATTTCGTGTATCTGTTCTTGTGTTATTTCCTGTTTGATATCATTTGCAATTATACTATTTATTTATTGCACACACTTATTTGAATGGTGAACATTGTTAAGTATAAATAAACACATATAAATAAGCTAAGGTAAGTAACTAATAATGGGTTACTAACAAGGACTTGGGTAATAACGTTGTTTGGCCCCCGAGTAGGACTGCGCAAGGGAAACATCATAGGCTGCGAGGTATTGATAGGTGTGCATAGTGACATGTGTGCAGGGTCAAACTGCAGACCCCTGAAACACATCAAGACATCCCCAGGGTGTAGCACCCTCCCATACTACTTCAGGTGAGACCTCTTTCTGTGCTCTGCAGACTGTTGTTGAAAGGGATAGTAGTACTAAGATTTGTTTGGCTAAATCATCTCCGAACTTGGGTTAGGCCCCACTAAGCCAACAAGCGGGTTCTGCTGTTCCACTACGAACTCGATGAGGTGGAATCGCCATTTCCATGAGACTCGCAGTGGTCCGCTAGAGTGTGTTGATGCCCAGGATTACCAGGGGACAACTTATATCCTATAAGCCTACCTTCTTCATGTGGCTGCGATGGAGACTGATCGTAGTGGAGGATTGGCCTTATAGTGGTACCGACTTCCGTAGTGATCCAGATATGTGCTCCCAGTGGGGGAGGATTATGATGATGGAGGTAAAAAACAAACCATTTTATTTTTTAATATTTTATTGTTTTTGAGATATATGTGTTCATGAAATTTGGATTTTATGAATATAGATGGTTGACCAGAACACCCTATCGGGATTTCCTCGATTGCCAGGTGCGTTGCTTGGTAGTTTGATGTTTCTCTTTCTCAGGAAGGAAGTGACAATGAGGAGTAGATCGCATGGAACCTTGAGGGGTTGACCCACGGTATCCTAGAGTATGCCCAGATGGGTGATGTCCCATGCCAGTATCAAAGGCATATAGTAGGGGTATTAGATCAAATTTGTCAACTGCTAACTCATGTAGTGTGAGCAGTTACATGCTACCATGAGCATCATTAGTGCATAGGTCTAGAATTCCACATTTTTTAGGCCTGTGAGCCACAGATGTATAAGGCCTACGATCCACGGATGTATTTTGAACACACATATTATTTTTTGGGGTTTTGATGTACGACAAACATTATTGACACACACACACACACACACACACATATATATATATGCTATTTTTCCTTGCTTACTATGGTACACATGTCTTGTGCTTTGATTTTCACATGTTTCGTATATACCTATCCAACACATAATTAACTAATGCATCTGTTAGTGTATTTATGTGTCTAGGAATATGATGATATGCATTTTAATCAAAATTTCTCTCCAGTGGACAAAAACATAGATATATTCTTAATATATGAGGGTTTCTAGTGGAATATTTCCTATTGAGTTGAAGGACGACAAGCTGTGAATCAAGGTTGACAACCAATCCCTGAGGTCAAGAGAGATATCTTATGACAACAATTTGATAACTGTGTTATACCCAATGATTTTATTAGTTGTTCGTCCTAGACAAATACCTTGAAGAATAATCAAGTCACCATGGGGGTCATAAATGGTCCATGCAACGGATGATAGATTCTGGGTCCTACAACAAGCACCATCAATGAAACCGATGTGAGGAGACATCGACATTTGTAAAGCAGGAAGAAACATAATAAGTGGGAAAGCTTATTGCAAAAAAACACACCAAACCACACTGTACAAAAATGAATAACACACTATGGTACAAAAGAAGCCATGCAAGATGACCTAAGCATAGTACTTTTTGAGATAAAGCCCATTGTGGGGTTTCTCTAAGGGATTGCCCTCATAATCAATAAGCTCATAGGCCCCTTTCTACAACACATGTTTAACAATGTAGGGCACGTGCCACATGGGTTTGAACTTGATTTCTCCCATCTTATCATTATCCTGATCATACAGAAGAACCAAATCACCTTCGAAAAAATCTCAAGGAGATATAGACTGACCAAAATGGGATTTGACCCACTTTTTCTATGCTTTAATGACCAAAGCAATAAGACAAAGAGTCTCATCCAATTGTTCTAGGTACAAGAGGTGCTCTTCCTGAGGTGAGGTTTCGGGGTGAAGTTTTACAACCAACTTGAGGAATGGAATTTCGCACTCAATCGGTAAAGTTGCTTCCAGATCATAGACTAGCTGGAAAGTTGTGAATCCAATTGTGTCCTTGGTCAAGGTTCAGTAAGCCCACAGAGCTGAAAATAGCCACAGAGCTGAATATAGCATGAGATTCCAATTTTACTTATGCATCCCAATGGTGTGCTAAAGAATAGTAACCAAGACGTTTTTCACAACTTCAACTTGGCCATTGGCTTTATTAGCCTCCTGCTGCAGCAGGTTACTCATCTTTCATGATTGACATTTTTACATGCTAAATATGTCATACTTTGCATGCTGCAATGTTCCATATTTGCTACAGAGGCCAAAGAAGGATGCCATGAGAGTGTGCTAGTCTAAATGCCATTGCTGTGTTCCAATTTTGATGTGCTATTCCATTTTTGAAGAATTTTAAGTTAAAGGGAGGTCTAAACAACTTAATCTTCGTCTCCCTAGGTTTCAATTTCCTGTTGTAGAATATAGAGAATCATTATCTGTCCAAACAACTTAATCTTGGCAGATTCTTAGACAGGTAGAGAAGCAAGGGTGCTCAACAGCTTAATCTGAGCCACTGGATGAAATAAGTATAGATGTAGATAGGAGGACAATAAAAGAAAAGTTGAAAAGCTGGGTTTGCTAGTTCAAGTGCACCCAAACCAAAAGAAGAAAAAATGCTAGGTAAGTAGGCTGGGTAGGTAGTTTTGAGGTTGCAGAATGTTGATTTATGATCAATTTCATTTTTTCAAATGTCATATTTATTTAGGTCACAATTATCAGGCAATTTTCATTTGGAGGAGCTCAAGCGAGGCATAACCAACTTCCCCCTTCTTCCTTATTCCCTAAATCACTCACTAACTTCCCCTAAAGAGGTCAAGATCTGCTTGATACCTCTCAGATTCATCATTCTTCATATTAGTAGCCTTGGTAAAGGTATGCTTTACTCAAGGAATGTTCATACTTCCTCTATAAGTCCTATTTCCCCTTTATAGCCTAAGAGTTATACACTTAGTGCTTTCTTGTCACAATTCATATTAACTACTAACTCTAAATATGTAACTCCCTATCTATCTCCCCTTCCCTACTAAAACTATGTTAATAACTCCCTTATATACTTATCCCCTCCCCCTGGTTGAATATAACCATAAGTACACTTGGGAATTGCTAAGTTTATTTGAAACTCAACAAGCACCCTCATTTTCGCCCTCAAACCATCTTCTCATGCATATCGGGCCCCTCCCATGCCTTGAAATCCCTTCAAACATCAGAAAATTCTACTACCGATCATAAAACCCTCATCACTTACCTTGGGCCTTGCTCTGATTGAAAAAAGGTTCTATTGGACCCCCTTCGATGTGATATCATAGTGAGGAGGGGAGTCGTGTATCAAAATAGCGCATAAAGTGTGCCCCCAATTGGTTTGGCCGACAGGGATTTCGCCGATCGGCGTATCGCTATGACAAAACAAAGCATGCATGCGCGTTGCCGATATGGTCATCACCGATGGTTTGTTGCTGATCACATATTAGCGATCGACATTTCATATGTATCCACGCCATATATATATGTAGGCCCCATCCCTTATCCTTCCGCTGCCTTCTCTGTTCTGCCATCCGTCCGATTTCCCGCGCCCTAGATCTACGGAGGGCAGGTCTGTTCCCTTCCGAACCTGTCGATGATTAGCGCCGGGGATGGGAGTTTTTCCCCTGCCACGTCACCCTGCCACGTCACCTGCCGGACGGGTCCCACTGCTGACGTCATGCTAATGTCATCCGCCGAAAGAAAAGCGCGCAAAGGCAAAATCGCTGCTTAGGAAGCCCAGATTCAAAATCTGAGGTAGTTTTTGATGCGGGAAATATGCCAAAATGGGGAATCTTTTCTTCAGCAGTTGTTTTTTGGCTCGAAAGGGTAGAAAAAGGGCGATTTAGCATTTTAAAAGAGTATCAGAAGCAGAAAGAAGCCAAAACTCATGTCAAAGCGTATCAGTGTTGCGGCAAAGTGTATCAGCGAAGATTTTCTCAGTGCTCGAAGCTGATAAAACATTAAAGAGCCCCCAGCAAGTCAAAGAAACAGTAAAAGCCATTTAAAGCCTCTCAAATCACAATTATTGCACATCAAAGCTACTCAAGAGCAGTGGAGTAGAGACCAATGCGCAGTTATGATAAATAGCCAGCGCATAACAGCAAAGAAGACATTCCTACTCATTTTGAAGCAGCTGCCCCAACGCAACACTTAGATAAATATTTCATACATTTATTTCAAGATAAGATGAATTAAAGCACTCATTTCCCTTAGATCTATTTAAGATCTGTTGTAATAAATATTCCTAGATATTTTCACTATAAAGACATCCCTGAACAATGGAATTGAGGGGGGTGGTGGTTGGAGGGTTGGTTAATGCATTCCAAGAGAGACTCGCTCTGTATCTGATATGTTTCACTTAATCAAAGATTGCTGAAAGCTTGGAGAATGGACTGTTTGATGTGTTGTTGATGTCTTTGAAGAGTCAATGAGGGAAACCTTGTGCTGCTTTCTGAAACAATAAGTGTTCCTTACCTCTGTTATTTCAATTTCACATATGCTCAATTCACAAAACGAAAGTTTGGTTTAGAATTTGCTTACCTGCACTCTATGTTCAGTTTCTGTGGCTTCTTAATGTTTTCCTCTTGATTTAGGCATAAATATGAATTCCTTATGGCTCATATTTGCTCTAGTTCACATATGAATGACTGTTAACTAGGAATTCTTAACTGCTCCTAGGTAGAGTTCGTTCATCTTCCTTCTGCTAACCTGATTAAGAGATTCTTTGTTGCCTCTCATTTCTTAGCCTACAATCCATCTTCATTCACCTTAAGTATTTTTTCATGAGAAGCTACCTTGCCCCTTTTTCCTCTTGTGACCAAGAAAATGCACCAGCAGTCTTACTCCATGACTCCATGCCCAATGGTTTGGGACTTGTCACACTATGCATTGACTCTCTACTTGAAAACATCCTCCTTCCACCCGAAAACGAACAAAACCCCTTGAACTCAATAACTAGCCTAAAATCATCATCAATCAAGCTAAAATTATTAAGAGAGAGCCCTCTCTGATTGTAGGTGGGCTAGAACCTGTAATCCAAAGATTGGTTTGTGGTTACCTCGACCGTATCCCTTCAGGAGCTTAGGGACAACCTGAGTGTTAACATAATGGCGACCCCACTGGGGACCTCCTTAGATAATCTCACAAATCCAGTCCGAAGCTCTGCTGAGGAAGAATCTGAGCTTTAAAAATTTTCTATTCAGCCTATATTGTTAGAAAAATCCCCAAAAAACAAGCTAGAAGCTGGCTCCCAAAAAGCATTCACGTTATACAAGATCAAATCCGGACCCAAATCCCCCAGCTATTTTTGAAAATCCCAATATAATCCCTAAGATCCTTAGAAAACAAGAGCAGAAAGAAGATTTTGCTGAAACCATTCCTGAAGCAGTTCAACCAAGCTCTATTTCAACCCCTGTCAAAGTTTTATTTCATTCAAACCCTACTTCCCCTTGTTCATCATCTTCTTCTCCAAGTACCGTTTCCACACCTCCATTCATTGCACATATCACCACTCCTATTATCCCGGTTGTTCCAGTTGTCCCACTTATCCCTGTTGTTCCACTTATCCCTGCTAATATGGCTAACAGATATGCACCTTTACAGCTGCCTGCTAATCCCGAGGCTATGCCTTAGGATTACCAGACTAAAATAACTTATTTTGATCGCACAAGTGCCTACACAGTCCTTCAACATACAAAGAAAATGCAGGACTACTTTGAGAGTTATGAGATTGGCGATGATAGTGTGAGAATGAATATTTTTGTCCAAATTTTGACAGGTGATGTCAGGACCTGGTTTAGAGCACTTCCAACCAATTCCATAGTAGAGCTAGATGCCTTATACCAGTCATTTATCAACAGATGGGAGAAAAAGAAAGATCCCTTGCACATTTTTTCTAGAATACGACACTATCAAAAGAGGCCCTCAGGAGACCGTTTTGGACTACTGTGCGTGATTTAATAATGTTTATAATGCAATACCATAGAACTTAAGACCTCCACCTGATCTTGCTTTGTACAAATTCCATGATGGTTTTGATCTCGATATGTCTTATTAGTTAAGGGAAAGAGCCCCTCAAAGCCTTACAGAGATGCAAAATGTTGCTGTAAGTGTGGAGGAAAACCTAATTGCCAAAAGAAACAGAGCCAAAACCGAGAGAAGAACTACCTTTAAGGAAGAACCCTCATCTTTAGATCAGAAACTAGATGCTATTATCAGTGGCATGCACAGGCTGGGAGATAGAGTGGAAAGTGTTGAGAGGAAATCATCATGGGAAGGACAACAACCTAATGCCATAAGGAACCCAAATTTCAGGAAAGCTCAGAACACAAACACTGGTAGATCTAGCCCAGACCATGATATAAGACCTCCTTTGCAAGAAAACTACACAGAGGCATCCACTTCTAGTGAGCCAACAGAAGAGACTCACATGAACTTGATAGATTCAAGAAATGAGCAACATATTTTTCTCACTCAAAAAGATCAAGACTACCATGATATAAATCAATTTCAGACTAAGTATGGGGAGTCTTTTGATTCTAAACAAGGCTATGATTCTACTGTGTATGAGGTCCACAAACAGTATAAGCTGAGAACGAGAACCATAGATATCCCTGCACCTAGAAAAACAAAGGACAACAAACAACCCAACAAGATTAAAGGCAAGGTTATCATAACAGAACCAACTGATATTTCTATCCCAAGCCCGCACTAAGTGAATGTAGAGGGCATAACAGACATACAACCTCCTATTGATCAGCCTCTGCTTCCTTCTTCCTCGAAAGAAAATTTGAACAACAAACCCAAAATTCTTCCCAAAACAGAAATACCACAAACTGTCATTCACCATAACGCAGGTAATCAAAGGGAAAACACAGAAAGTATTCTTGAAAAGGAGAAATCTGCTACTGTTAATGCAAAGATTCCATTGGAAAAACCATTTAATTTAGAAGTAGGGATTGGAAAACTTAAGATATCCATCCCCCTCTCAGAACTTGCCAAGAATGATGCTTATAGGCAACAAATTCAGAGGTCACTTCAAATACCAGAGATCAAGGATGATGTAAATGTTTTAGATGATACCCCTGAGCTGCTGTTTGGTCCAGAAGTTAATGGGAAATCAACATATGGATATGTTCCACCATTTTATGTCAGTCTGCACATACATGACAAAATATTGCATAATGCTATGTTTGATTCAGGTGCCTCACACAATATTATGCCCAAAGCTGTAATCGAAAAGCTAAACCATGATGTCACAAGACCCTACAAAGATCTGTACTCCTTTGACTCAAGTCAGGTCAAGTGTTTAGGCTTAATCAAGGACCTTTGTGTGTCTTTAGTCCAATTTCCCAATAAAACAATCCTAATGGATGTAGTATTTGCTGACATTCCAACAAAATATGGCATGCTCCTATCAAGATCATGGGGAGCAAAACTCCAAGGATCCCTCCAACTTGACCTCTCTTATGCCACTATATCTGTCTTTGGACAACCAAAGAGACTGTATAGAGAAATGCTCATGAAATATGTGGTAAGTAGTGAGGAAAAGCCCCAAAATTTTCCAATTTACTCAATCCATTCTGATATGGATTCATTTATTTTTTTAAATGATGACACCAATCCTCCAACTAATGAGAAGCCTTTAGCTTTAGAGCTAGAGACATGCATAAATGAAGAATAGGTTGCCCATTCCCATGACATGGTCACAACAATCAAGGCAACCAACAAACAAAAAGCACCTCCTCAAACATAAATTTTAAATCTGTCCAATCCTAAAATAACTGAAACTCTTAATACAAACCAAAAGCAAGAAATTACATGGTATTTAGAGTTTGATGGTTTTGTCAACAAGTTAGGAGCAGGGGCAAGTGTATGGATTCACAATACACATGACAATCATGTAGAAGGCCATGCCTACAGACTAAATTTCAGATGTACCAACAACATGGCAGAGTATGAGGCTCTCCTCTCAGGCCTAAAATTGCTCAAAGTTCTAGGAGCTACAAAAGTGTCCATTCTAGGTGACTCCGATTTAATCATACAACAAATTAAAGGTAACTTTGTTACTAATGACAATAGAATGAGGGCCTATAGGGCTGCTGCCACAGAAATACTTAATACCCTCACTGAATCTGAGCTTGCCAAGATTTCTAGAAACCATAACATACATGCACACAGCCTAGCCACTTTTGCTAGCACATGCAAGCTTCCCTTTGAGCCAAATCACCATTTTACTACTGAGATAAAACATAGGCCCGTTGTTCCTAACAATATTAAAGACTAGCAAGTATTTGAAAATGATGCCCAGATTAACAATTTTCTCACTCTTTAGGGCAAGTTTTCAAATATAAACATTGACATAGAGGCCATGAATGATTCCTAGCAACAAACAAACAAAAATCAGCAGGTGCTAATAGCTGCAATAGAAAAACAAATCCTTAACCCAACTGTTTTTGATAATGCAAACATAGAAGAGATGAAACAAATGCATTTAGATGAAACAACCAAAGCAGAGGCCGAGTGCATTGATCTAAAGAATAACTTTCTGCCTGATGGCATCACTCCATTAGAAGACATGTTTGATGATAATGATGTGCCCAAAAAGCCAAAAATGGAGCCTTTAGGTGCTGTGATAGAAGAACACAACATAGGGACAACAGAAAAGCCCAAAATGATTAAATTGTCCAAAAATCTGCCCCCTGATCAAAAACCAAAGTATGTGGATTTGTTCAAAGAGTTCCAAGATGTATTTGCTTGGAGTTATGAGGACTTGAAGTCCTATGACACCTCAGTGATTCAACATACCATCCCCTTAAAAACAAATCAAAAACCATTCAAGCAGAAAATTAGAAGAATAAACCCTATGCTTCTTCCCCTCATTGAAAAGGAAGTGAAGAAAATGTTTGAAACAGGTATCATAGCACCCATCAGATTTTCTGAATGGGTATCCAATCTGGTTCCTACAAGGAAAAAATCAGGTGAGATCAGACTGTGTGTAGACCTAAGAAACTTAAATCAAGTCTCTCTAAAAGGCCACTATCCTTTGCCCAAAATGGACCACATCCTGCAAAGAGTAGTGGGGTCATCTAGAATTTCTTTACTTGATGGCTTTTCAGGTTTCAATCAAATACTTGTTCACTCGGATGACCAAGACAAGACAGCCTTTACCACATCGTGGGTAACATTTAAGTATGCTAAAATGCCTTTCGGGCTAAATAACACTGGTGCCACCTTTCAAAGGGCAATGGATATTGCATTTGCCAAGGAAATACATGATTTCCTTGTTGTTTACCTTGATGAATTAACCCCTTTCTCTAAATTCGATCAAGAGAACCTCAAACATTTAAGGAAAATCTTCATGACATGCAGGAAATATGTCTTTTACTTGAACCCCAAGAAGTCCTTGTTTGGCCTTGAGGAGGTAATTTGTTAGGCCACATCATTTCAAAATACGGTATTAGAATTGATCCAGAAAGGATCCAAGCCATCCTCCAAATTCCCTACCCAAGAAACATAAAAGAGTTGCAATCATTCCATGGAAAGATCAATTTCCTAAGGAGATTTATCCCAAATTTAGCCGAACTGATAAGAATGTTAAGCAACATATTAAAAAAGTGTAGGTTTTAATCTCGTACATAAATTACCTGGATACGAATTCTAAATCACAGGAAAAATAAAAATGCGAGAGCATAACACATAAAACACATATACACAGAGATTTCCCACTGGATCTCAAAACCGAGACTACCAGCTTGATTTTTCATTATATGTTCCTTTCAATGTTACAATACATATTTATACATGCCGAAGCATCCAATACCATGGACCGAAAAACCATCACGTCCAATACCATGGACCAAAAAACCATCGATCCAATACCATGGACCGAAAACCATCGCGTCCAAAAAACATGAGCGAAAATCATGCACAAAACCATAGGTGGGTCCGCCCAACCTAACATAGGGTCCAAAACCAAAATTTTTCGGGGCGCTACCCCGGACCCCATAAAGTGGGGTTCGAGTACCCCTCAAACCCCCTGTTAACTATGTGGAAAGAATATAACACAACCCAACAAAAAGGATGCCAAGATAAGATCGTCTCTTGAAACCAAGCAGGCTTTTGAGAGTATATGGCATGGAAGCCAGATTTCCTTCATCTTTGGGCATTCTGACTATCAAACTGTTACAGGAGATTCGGGCTGAACCAAATGAAATTCAAAGAAGAATTAATCAGACCATTCATCTTCAGCGAACCAGAGAGCAGGTGTATGACAGAGCTCAAATTTTGCAAGAGAAGCTCAAAAACATGTTTGATAAGAAAGCTAAGGCTGAGGACTTCTGTGTTGGCAGCAAAGTTCTAAGGTGGGACTCACGAAGAGAAGACAAGGGAAAACATGCAAAATTTGATTTTCTTTGGAAAGGTCCATTCATTATCAGCCAAGGCAACAACACAAATTTCCTAAAAGCTATAGATGGCAGCATAGCTGAAGAGGGCCCTGTGAATGGCCGAATGTTAAAGCATTATCATGATCCCTTTTGTTGAGAATCACCCGGCGGCAATATTTCTGTACATAAATGTTTGTATATTTGAACACTTTGTTTTATGTTTGTGTAAGAGTCCGGACGACAGAGCACGCAAAAGAAAGCAGGCAGTGCTACACAGTCCACAAGCAATTAAGTTGAGGGAAAGTGCTATTCTCATTCCAAAGTCTCAACTATCTAAACAGTCAGAACGAAGAAATTTCAATCTACAAGAACAATAGAAGAGCAAGGCAGTCTGACGTGCTATTCTTGGCCTTTCACAAGGAAAATCCATCCCCAAGTGGAGCCACTGTTAGCCTCCTGCTGCCGCAGGTTACTCATCTTTCATGATTGACATTTTTACATTCCAAATATGTCATACTTTGCATGCTGCAATGTTCCATATTTGATACAGAGGCTAAAGAAGGATGCCATGAGAGTGTGCTAGTCTAAATGCCACTGATGTGTTCCAATTTTGATTTGCTATTCCATTTTTGAAGAATTTTAAGTTAAAGGGAGGTCCAAACAACTTAATCCTAGTCTCCCTAGGTTTCAATTTCCTATTGTAGAATATAGAGAATCATTATCTGTCCAAACAACTTAATCTTGGCAGATTCTTAGACAGGTAGAGAAGCAAGGGTGTTCAACAGCTTAATCTGAGCCCCTGGATGAAATAAGTATAGATGTAGATAGGAGGACAGTAAAAGAAAAGTTGAAAAGCTGGGTTTTCTAGTTCAAGTGCACCCAAACCAAAAGAAGCAAAAATGATAGGTAAGTAGGTTGGGTAGGTAGTTTTGAGGTTGCAGAATGTTGATTTATGATCGATTTCATGTTTTCAAATGTCATATTTATTTAGGTCACAATTATCAGGCAGTTTTTATTTGGAGGAGGTCAAGCGAGGCATAACTAACTTCCCCCTTCTTCCTTATTCCCTAAATCACTCACTAACTTCCCCTAAAGAGGTCAAGATCTACTTGATACCTATCAGATTCATCATTCTTCATATTAGTAGCCTTGGTAAAGGTCTGCTTTACTCAAGGAATGTTCATACTTCCTCTATAAGTCCTATTTCCCCTTTTTAGCCTAAGAGTTATACACTTAGCACTTTCTTGTCACAATTCATATTAACTACTAACTCTAAATATGTAACTCCCTATCTATCTCCCCTTCCGTACTAAAACTATGTTAATAACTCCCCTATATACTTATCCCCTCCCCCTGGTTGAAATATATCCATAAGCACACTTGGGAATTGCTAAGTTTATTTGAAACTCAGCAAGAACCCTCATTTTCCCCCTCAAACCATCTTCTCATGCATATCGAACCCCTCCCATGCCTTGAAATCCCTTCAAACATCAAAACATTCTGCTACTGATCATAAAACCCTCATCACTTACCTTGGGCCTTGCTCCGATTGCAAAAGGTTCTATTGGACCCCCTCCGATGCGATATCGCAGTTGGGAGTGAAGTCATGTATGAAAACAACGCAACATAAAGTGTGCCCCTGATTGGTTTGGCCGACAGCGATTTTGCCAATCGGTGTATCGCTATGACAAAACAAAGCATGCATGTGCGGTACCGATATGGTCATCGCCAATGGTCTATTGCCGATCGCATATCGGCGATTGGCGTTTCATATGTATCCACGCCATATATATATGTAGGCCCCGTCCCTTATCCTTTCGCCACCTTCTCTATTCTGCCATTCGTCCAATTGCCCGCGCCCTAGATCTATGGAGGGCGGGTCTGTTCCCTTCTGAACCTGTCGATGATTAACATCTAGGGATGGGAGTTTTTCCCTTGCCACGTCACCCTGCCACATCACCCGCTGTACGGGTCCCACCGCTGATTTCATGCTGACGTCATCTGCTGAAAGAAAAGCGCGCAAAGGCGAAATTGCTGCTTAAGAAGCCCAGATTCAAAATATGAGGCAATTTTCGATGCGGGAAATAGGCCGAAATGGGAATCTTTTCTTCAACAGTCATTTTTTGGCTCGAAAGGGCAGAAAAAGGGCGATTTAGCATTTTAAAAGAGTATCAGAAGCAGAAAGAAGCCCAAACTCATGTCAAAGTGTAATAGTGTTGCGGTAAAGTGTATCAGTGTTGCGGCAAAGTGTATCAACGGAGATTTTCTCAGTGCTCGAAGCTGATAAAACATTAAAGAGCCCCCAGCAAGTCAAAGAAATAGTAAAATCCATTTAAAGCCTCTCAAAGCACAGTTACTGCACATCAAAGCTACTCAAGAGCAGTGGAGCAGAGACCAATGCACAGTTATGATAAATGGCCAGCGCATAACAGCAAAGAACACATTCCTACTCATTTTGAAGTAGGTGCCCCAACGCGGCACTTAGATAAATATTTCATAGATTTACTTCAAGATAAGATGAATTAAAGCACTCATTTCCCTCAGATCTGTTTAAGATCTACTGTAATAAATACTCCTAGATATTTTCACTATAAAGACAGCCCTGAACAATTGAATTGAGGGGGGTGGTGGTTGGAGGGTTGGTTAATGCATTCCAAGAGAGACTTGCTCTATATCTGATATGTTTCACGTAATCAAAGATTGCTGAAAGCTTGGAGAATGGACTGCTTGATGTGTTGTTGATGTCTTTGAAGAGTGAATGAGGGAAATCTTGTGCTGCTTTCTGAAACAATAAGTGTTCCTTACCTCTGTTATTTCAATTTCACATATGCTCAATTCACAGAATGAAAGTTTGGTTTAGAATTTGCTTACCTACACTCTATGCTCAGTTTCTGTGGCTTCTTAATGTTTTCCTCTTGATTTAGGCATAAATATGAATTCCTTATGGCTCATATTTGCTCTAGTTCACATATGAATGACTGTTAACTAGGAATTCTTAGCTGCTCCTAGGTAGAGCTCATTCATCTTCCTTCTGC
>APFE030856447.1:10268-26482 GCA_000404065.3 Pinus taeda
CCCCCTACAATCATCTATATATGGATCCCTCATCATAGAGATCTAGAGGCTGGAATCTTGTATCTTGTAGAGAAGTGATGTTGGTTTTCTGGTGTAACATCATAATGTTGGGTGATCTAAGCTTTACTTGAGGTGAAGAAGGGGTTTCTTACTGGAGGATGATGCTGGGTTAGAACAATTGGTTGTAATCCTCTTTCTATTCTTGATATTAATAAAGCTATTCAAGTTTTCCTCCACATTCTTGTATGTTTGATTATATATGCATTTGTGTAGTCAATACATATCTGGTCCTGTGTTGTTTATGACTATAGATCTCTGTTCTTCGATAGTATTATGTTGCTTTGATTCCACAAGTGCTCTCTGAAGTTGTGTAGACAAAGAAGGAGTGGCAAAGATCCATTGAGAAGGAGAGGAACCAGGCAAGGAACCAAGCGCAAGACAAAGGTTGGTATCCTTTGTTTCCCTCTTGTCTATTTTCATAAAGGAAAGCGAAAGTAGTTTTAACTTGTTTGTTTCCAAGATAGCTACCAGTCTTAGTGGGAATAGCAGCTCTAAGTGGACATTATTCCTGGTAACACACATTTCATAAATTTTCATACTGGATCCATGAATAACATCAAGTATATCTACAACAATCAATCTCCTTTGTACAACTCAATATAGAATCAACCAAACAGTTCTCAGAATGTTGTAACCAGAAATCAGTAACAATAACCAGACACCAATTCTGAACCCTGAACACTGCAGCAACAAACAGAAATAGCTAAAGCATATTTCATGAAATGTACGCTACTTCACTATGTAGAAACCTGCGTACATACGCAGTTGTATAAATGCCAACCAGCGTATACACTTTCTTCAGTTGTTGAACCTGCGTGTATACGAGCCTATACCGCATCGAATCTGTGTATAGATCTATAAAAGATAATTTACCCTTTTCCTTAATTAGACATTAATTATAACTAGACTATCAGATTTATAGATCTAATCATGTGCCAATTATAACAGATCAAAGATTACAAAGATACTACTATTCAAGCCATACAGCCTTGATCCATCAATAGAACTTATCCATCTTTTAGCACTCAGGTTCCTCCTTGGTTTAGATCCAGGAATGCACCATACACCAGTCACCAGTATTCCAGATCTTGCTCTTCTTAAGATATTCAACACTTAGTTGATGCACTAGCAAAATGATCTCCTTCTCTTTGTATAGTCCTAGGTCTTACTCAAACCATGATCCAACACCATTATACAACCAATACTAGGGACCCAATACTTGGGTTCAACACTTTGGATACAATACCAAGGACCAAAACCATAGGTTCAAATATGTCGGACTAAATACCATGGACCAAACATAAATTCTCCCACATGTATGTGCTTTTCTTTGCATGAAAGTGCGTGCATACATATATGCGCCTTTTGATATGTGATCCCACGTGTATACGCGACTTTGCTGAGAGGAACCTGTGTATACCTTCTTTTCTTCCATTCTGAGTGCCTGAGCTATGATTTGCCATTTGAGTGAGTTGCCATCAAGGACAACACTTGTTCCATAGAGCCAAACCTGAGTCATAATGCCAACAATCTCCCCCTTTGGACTTGATGGCAACCCCAAGTCACTCAAAGTCATTCTCCCCCTTTGACATCAAGGGCAAAGGGTTATGCTCCCCTTGAGTACATGCTGAATTTTCTGCTCTGCTATGCTGTCCAAGCTCCCCCTGACTATAGGCAAGATCTGCAAGAAGATGTTCTGCAAGAGAAACATGACTTTATACACTATAAATGACCTTCCTACCACCAAAGACTCAAACATACATCCATCTACCAATCAAGTGGGAATTGACTCATCTACCCAAACATGTGGAGATACACCAAGAATTTACATATGATAAAGACAAGAACATTACTTCATTCATCCCAGGGATAGTGGGGAAACCAAGATAGGCCATTTCATGACCTTGATAAGAGAAGAAAAGAAAAGAAATACATGACATAGAGAGTAAGCATCTGTCAATCATCATTCAAACCAACAAACATGTTCTCCCTCTCCACCTGTTCCACCTGAAATCAAAACATCTGTGAATTTGAACCAAGATCTTCTAAGATAATGTCAATAATGCATTATTAGAAGAATATATGCTCCCCCTGAACCTGTGCCAGATAGTCTCTGTCAGACCCATATCAGACTCTTTCCATCCTGAGCCTGGCCCATTGTTTGTCTTCAAGCCACATATACGTGATTGTATCTTCATAAACCAGCGTATGTACGTGGATACTCCTTATGAAACTTGCGTACGACCACTTTTCTCTGAAAACAAACATTCAACAGCAAGACGATTCATCAACTACCCCCAACTTCTGTCTGAGGTATTCAAATGTCTCCCTGGGCAGTGGTTTGGTGAGTATATCAACAACTTGTTCCTTAGATGGAACATACTCCAATTCAACCTTTTGTTCAAGCACTTGTTCCTGAAGAAAATGATACTTGATAGGTATGTGCTTAGTTTTTGAATGCATGACAGGATTCTTTGAAATACTGATTGCACTTGTATTATAAAAAAAAATGGAAATAGGTGAAGTACAAGTGATTTGAAGATCTTGCAATGTTTGCATCATCCAAAGGAGTTGTGTGCAGCAAGATGCACCAGCTACATATTCTGCTTCAGCTGTCGATAATGCAATGGAACTTTGTTTCTTGTTGAACCAAGATACTAATCTAGGACCCATAAAGAATGCACCACCACTAGTGCTTTTTCTGTCATCCATGCTTCCTGCCCAATCTGCATCTGTATATGCATGAAGTGTGAGATCTGTATCTCTAGGATACCATAAGCCATAGTTTTGAGTTCCTTGAAGATACTTGAAAATTCTCTTAACTGCCTGAAGATGAGTTTCCTTTGGATTTGCTTGAAATCTTCCAACTATACCTACTGCATGCATAATGTTTGGTCGGGTACTTGTTAGATAGAGCAAACTACCAACCATGGATCTATAGGTTGGTTGATGTACAGCTACTAATTCATCATTTGTGCTGAGGCTGCATCCTGTTACCATAGGAGTACATACTGGTTTTGAATCCTCCATCCCATATTTCTTCAAGATCTGCCTAAGATGCTTTGTTTGTGATAGAAAAATACTGTCTTTGTTTTTTTGGACTTGTAAACCAAGAAAATATGTGAGCTCACCAAGCAGAGACATTTCAAATTCCTTTTGCATCACCAAGGAAAAGTTTTGACTCATGTCTTCCTCATTGCTACCAAAAATGATATCATCAACATACACAACAAGTATTAGCAATTTATCATTGTCAATTTTGATATATAGATTGCTATCTGTTGATCCTTTTGAAAAACCTTGTTGATGAAGGTACTTATCCAACTGATAATACCAAGCCCTTGGAGCTTGTTTAAGGCCATAGAGAGCCTTTTTGAGTCTACATACAAGTTTTGGATCATTTCCAAGGATAAACCCATCTAGTTGCTCAATATATACTTCTTCATCCAAGTCTCCATTTAGAAAGGCAGATTTCACATCCATCTGAAATACTTTGAACTTATGAAAGCTAGAGAGAGCAAGGAACATTCTTATGGCCTCAAGTCTAGCAACTGGTGCAAAAGTTTCTTCAAAGTCTACCCCTTCTTGTTGCACATATCCTTTATAAACTAGTCTTGCCTTGTTTCTAACCACATCTCCATTTTCATTCAGCTTATTTTTGAAAATCCATTTTGTCCCTATGACATTCTTATCTTTTGGTCTAGGAACCAATTCCCAAGTGTTATTCTTTTCAATCTGTTCAAGTTCTTCCTCTATGGCCTTGACCCAACATTCATCTTTGCATGCTTCTTTTACATTATATGGTTTGGTGGAGGAGACCAATGCTAGATAGCTTGAAGCTTCTGAAATGGTTCTTATTGTTTGAACACCTACCTCTTTCTGTCCCAGAATTTGAGTTTTTGGATGATTCTTTTGAACGTATCTAGATGGAGTCTTTTCTTCTATCCTTATTTTTTCTTCTAGTGCCTCATGGGTTTCTTCTTCGTCATGAATATGATTTGATGTTGAAGGATAGTCTTCATCATCTTTGAGATTTTCAGATTTTACTTGTCTAGGAGTGTTTCCTTCTTCATCAACCACTACGTCAATACTTTCAACAATTATTCCAAGTCTTTTATTGTAACACTTATATGCTTTGCTATGGGGAGAGTAGCCAAGTAGAATGCCTTCATCTACTCTAGGTTCAAACTTGCCAAGATTTTCATCAGTCTTCTTAATGTAGCATTTTCTTCCAAAATTTTTGAAGTATTTTACTGTGGGAATCTTACCATACCAAATTTGATGAGGAGTTTAAGTGTTATTTACTCGGATGTTTGTCTTGTTGAGAATAGTAACTGCAGCAAATGCGGCTTCACCCCAGAAGGTTGCGGGAGTTCCAGATTCATCAAGCATAGCACGAGCCATTTGAGGAACCGTTATGTTCATCCTTTCCACTACTCCATTTTGTTGAGGAGTCCTTGCAGCAGAAAATTCCCTTCTTATTCCATGTTCTTCACAAAAATCGAAAAAATCATTTGAGGTAAATTCCCCTCCTCGATCTGACCTGAGGCATTTGATTCTGTGATTTGATTCATTTTCCACCAAGGCTTTGAATGATTTGAACTTTTTGAAAGCTTCATCTTTATGCTTCATACTTCCTATCCAACACATCCTGGAAAAGTCGTCAATAAACAATATAAAGTATTCTTCTCCTCGAGGTGACCTTTTCCTAGTTGGACCACATACATCAGTATGGACAAGTTCAAGTAGCCTGCTAGCTAATCCTTCCTCTTCAAGGAAATTAGCTCTGGTTTGTTTACCAAATTGACATGATTTGTATATTGCATTGTTTGGAATTCTAATGTCAGGGAGATCATGAACCACCTGATATTTGCATGCGTTCCTTATCTGAGAGAAGCTAAGATGCCCCAATCTTCTGTGCCATAGCCAGTGTTCATCATTCTTGCTTAGATAGCATTGTTGTTCTCCTTCTTTGAATATGTATAAATTATTTGGAGTTCTTATGCCTTTGATCACTGTTTTTCCTATGTCAAGCTCACGAACAATACATCCATTTAATCGAAATATTACCTCAGTTCCTTGATCGCACATTTGACTGACACTCAATAGATTATGCTTTAAGCCATCAACATACATAACATTTCCAGCTTTGACCTTCTTTTTCAAACGAGTAGAACCTTTACCTTTTATGAATGCAGGGGTGTCATTTCCAAATGAGACCTTCTTTTCTCTTTCTAAGGCAGTATATGACTGAAGTTTTTCTTTATCACCTGTCATATGTTTCGAGCATCCACTGTCAATGTACCATTGATTTTCCTATCCTTCCACATATAAGGCTATCCCACATATTTCTGGTTGCGGATCTTTCTTTTTCCATGTTTTGGGACTCAATGAAGCTGGATCCTTCTGAGTTGTTTGCTGAAACCTGCTCCTGCATTCAAAATCTTCATGACCGAAGTTGTTACAAATAGAACATTCTATTTCATTTTCAAGAGCAGAAAAGTTATTGTAGGTCCTTTTCATGATCCCAGTCATACTTCTTTGTTTTTTAGCTTCCCTAGTCATGATGGTCTTGTAGGCAACACAGTGAGCAGCTTTATGACCAAAGTTATGACAAGAGAAACATTGGCCATTGAAGAAATTCCTGCAATTATCAAACCTACCAACCAAATGACTGTAGTTTCCATTGACATCCATTCTTGAGCCAAAATGATTTACCTATGGTCGATTGAAGCTTATGTTCATCCTTGAAGTAGATTTCCCCCGATTCACTTGGTAATATTTGTTCATTATTGAAGTAAATTGTCCCTGATTTACCTGATAATATGCATTATGCCTTTGCTTTCGATTGTCAACCTGTTCACTTCTCCTTGTTGCATCAAGATAACTTTTGGAAGTGGATGGCTTTTGTTCTTGCTTTTGTGCTTGAGACGCTTCTTCCGAATATCTGAGACCTGTCTTGATTAGAGGAGAACACTGCACTTTGATAATCTCATCTAAAGTTTTAGATCCTTTAGCAAATATAAGATTAAGAGCTTTTGTTTTCTCAATTTCTTTTATAAGTCCCACAATTTCAGATTCTAACTCTTCATTGTGTTTATCTCTTTCAGCAAGTTGGAATGTTAGAGTATCTATGATCATATTCTTTTCCTCTGAACAGATTTTAAGTTTAGAAATTTCTTCATAAAGACCTTCTTCATTTATAGCATCCAAGAAGTCATCATCTTCAAAAGCCATCAAAAGTCTATCATCATTGCCTTGTTCATCTTCATCACTATTTGAAAGTCATCACTATCTTCATGAGTATAATAGCTCTTCTTACTTACATTTTGTTTTCTGTTCCATCTAACTGGTTCCTTACCTTTATCTTTATGACGACACTTTGCAGCATAGTGACCGTCTCTTCCACAAGCAAAGCATTTGAAAGGAAGCTTACCTCTGAATCTTCCAGTTGCCCGTTGAAGGTTCTTGACAAAGTTTGATTCTTCTTCTTCTTCAGACATATATCCTGACTCATTGTATTCTCCTTTTCCTGAGGCTTTGAATGCAGTTTCTCTCCTGTCTGATGGTCCCCCTTTTCTCATTTCGTAAGCAATTAGAATTTCGTGTAGCTCGGACATGGTAAGAATCTGTAGATTTTGCTTTTCTTCTATGGCAAAAACTTTTGAATCAAACTTAGAAGACCAAGATCTTAGAACCTTCTCAACCAAAACAACTTCTTTTATTTCTTCACCCAAGTTTTTCATACAATTTACAATCTCATCTATACGTAGGAAATAGTTAGCCATACTTTCATCATTGTGCATTCTGAGACTTTCATATTGAATTTTGAGAGTTTGTAGTTTTGCTCGTTTTACCTGCTCATCTCCTTCATAGCTCAGAATGATCTTGTCCCATATTTCTTTTGTGGTTTTGAGCTGCATAACCTTGACGAATTCTGATTGAGATAGACTACCTAATAGAGTATTGACAGCCTTTGCATTTGTTTCATATTGCTTCTTAATAGCCATATCTGTAGGAGTTGCTGATGGAAATGTATATCCTGTTTCCACAATATCCCAAACTTCTGTGCCAAGAGATTGAAGATAGATTGTGGTTCTTACCTTCCAATAGACGAAGTTGCTCCCATCGAAAATTGGTGGCCGGATGGATGCCTCTCTTTCGTAGTTGCTCATGATGATAGATCTTCCTTCAAGTGGTAAAGCTTCTTCTTCTTAAGGACCTGCTCTGATACCAATTGTTGAAAATAATACTAAGAGGGGGGGGGGGTGAATCAGTATTATAAAAATCTTTTCAATTCACACAAAAATTTGTATACACAACTTCAGTTAGTGAAAACAACGTGTATACACAACTCTGTTGAATGAAACTCGCTTATAACTTGCAGAATTATAATTTTAATTTATTCTTCAAATGTTGATCATTAATCTGTGTGGTAGAACCATATAAACAGTTACCAGAAAAATAGAGTAGACAATCACACAAAAGAACACAAGATGTAAGGTGGAAACCCAATGTGGGTGAAAACCACCTGTTGCAATTTGTCTCTATCTTCTTTCAATTAGAAAATTCTTTTTACAATGATTATGTACTGGTGCAATCTTAAACCAGTACACAGGCTACTACCTGTACAAGGTTACAACCTTCTCTCATTCTCTAGCTTCACCTAGAAGGGAGCTACAACCCCCTTAGCTCTTGTACTAGCTGAGGTACTAGTACGCAGGCTGCTACCTGTAGAAGGTTACAACCTTCTCTTTTCTTCCAGGGACAATGTTTCATAAATTTTCATACTGGATCCATGAATAACATCAAGTATATCTGCAACAATCAATCCCCTTTGTACAACTCAATATAGAATCAACCAAACACTTCTAAGAATGTTGTAACCAGAAAATAGTAACAGTAACCAGACACCAATTCTGAACCCTAAACACTGCAAAAGCAAACAGAAATAGCTAAAGCATATTTCATGAAATGTACGCTACTTCACTATGCAGAAACCTCCGTACATATGCATCCGTATCAATGCCAACCAGCATATACGCTTTCTTCAGTTGCTGAACCTGCGTGTATACGCACCTATGCCGCGCCGAACTTTCATATAGATCTTAAAAGATAATTTACCCTTTTCCTTAATCAAACATCAATTATACACAGACTATCATATTTATAGATCTAATTTGTGCCAAATATAACAGATCAAAGATTACAAAGATACTACTATTCAAGTCGTACAATCTTGATCCATCAATAGAACTTATCCATATTTTAGCGCTCAGGTTCCTCCTTGGTTTAGATCCAGCAATGCACTATACACCAGTCACCAGTATTCTAGATCTTTCTCTTATTAAGATATTCAACACTTAGTCGATGCACTAGCCAAATGATCTCCTCTTTTTATAGTCCTAGGTCTTACTCAAACCATGATCCAAAACCATTATACAACCAATACTAGGGACCCAATACTTGGGTTCAACACTTTGGATACAATACCAAGGACCAAAACCATAGGTTCAAATATGTCGGACTAAATACCATGGACTAAACATAAATTCTCCCACATGTACGCACTTTTATTTGCATGAAAGTGCATGCATACGTATACGCGCCTTTTGATCGGTGATCCCACGTGTATATGCGACTTTGCTGAGAGGAACTTGCGTATACCTTCTTTTCTTCCATTCTGAGTGCCTGAGTTGTGATTTGCCATTTGAGTGAGTTGCCATCAAGGACAACACCTGTGCCATAGAGCCAAACCTGAGTCATAATGCCAACATATGGGAGGATGCAGAACGAGGTTTCTGCGATCTTGAAGGATCAGGGAATGTGGTATTATTATGTTATATTATTCTTATTACTTATAAAATACTTTGCCACATTAGATTAATAACTTAAATATGCCATATAAAACCATAAACCATCACTGTGCTAAAATAAAATGCAACTGTAATAACTGCTACTCTACAACAAATAATAAGAAAATATACACATAAACACACCAAATTACTGTGGTTCACCCTAATGTGGGGCTACGTCCACAAGAATTGTGTCTAATGTAATGAATCTTTGGACAACAAACAGTTCTTGGCCTATGCACTAAGCTGTAGGTTGTCTACACACTCAGCTGCAGACTCAGGCCTTTACGCACTTAGCTGCAAAGCCTCACCTTCCCTACCAAATTATAGATCATGATAATACAACCATAACATTGATCTAGATCAATTTGATGATTCTATTCTTATTATTTTACCCTATACATATTATTACATCAAAGGGTTACACCATCAAAGTATCATGGTCCAAATACCATAGGCTCCCTAAAATAAGAAATTATGGTCCCAAAACCATTGATCCCTTACAAAATAGCATGTTTTTACAAAAAGGAGGGGCTTCGACTCACCCCAAATCCCTTACACTGTGTAGTAGATTCCAAGTTCTCCACTGCGCAATCCATTTCACATTCCACTGCTCTACTGCATGGTCTAATTTGCACTCTGCTGCATGCCCCACTACGAGCTCCACCCCAAAAAATGTGGAGTCTTTTCCAAAATCTAGGCCAAGTTGGGTTGCACTCAATAAAACCCCAACAATCACATGTGACTCATCCCGAGTCACTCAGCTAATTTTCCTTTGATATTCACTGCAATGCTACTATAGGCATTGCTGAACTGCTGCAGAATGTCACAGAATGTTTGTGACCCGCTTCTCTTTATTGCGCACCTCCTCCAGCAGTGCTTCTATCATAGGTTATATAGCCTTCTACATCATTACTGTCTTCCTCTGTCAAATCTCTTCAAGCTTCTCATCCTCTACTTGGGAGAGTTGGAGAGCCTCATCCTTTCGTGGTTGAGTTATCTTTGTCAAAACCTGCTCTTCCTTCCTCAGCTCCTCTATCTTATTCTGGAGGGAATTTCCCTCATTGATATTGGTGAGATTCTATGAGATTGGTAAGGTCTTTGTAGTTGCCTGAATCTCTTCCATCCATTACTGCTTCTACATAATGACTTCTTGAAGTTTTTGCGCATTTGTGTTGGCTACGTGGGGCCTAAGCCAGGTTCAACAATGAGTTTATCCAAGCAAATCTCGGTACTACTGGCCCTTTTGGTAGCAACCTGCAGAGCGCAGGCTAAGGTCTCATCCAAAGTAGTATGAGAGGTTGCTAGAACTAGGTTTCCATACCATAGGGATGTTTTGATGAAGGTTCTGGAGGTTCGCGATCCTAATCTGCGTGTTGCATGCAACTTTCTATTCTTCACAACCCGTGTGCACCTTTGTGAATACAATCTTATTCCGATGCAGTCCTTACTATGTTATTATTTTAGTGCTTAACTTAGTCTGTGCTGGCCCAATATTCTTATTACTTATTCAACTTTTAGATAAGTGCACGTACTCGAAAACAATATAAATGCATAAAGATAACCAGAACATAGAAATACAGATCTACAAATAGACACACAATATTCTAAATCAAACTTATCTTTATTAATACTCAAGTTCAGTTACAGACCTAACTCCACCTTGCGCGCTCAGCTACCGGGGTCTGCGCACTCAGCTGCAGAGCCTCTACCTACCACTACGACCCTATACACTTCAAGTTCACTTATATCTTCTAACCATGCCTTTGCATCTATCTATTACTTGCCAAAAGTCTCAAAAATTGTCTTTACACTTAGAGCCTCGCTCTATTTATACAATCCCATGGTCCACGGACCATGGGTAAGCCGACACACTTTACATTAAATTACATTATTTTAGGGTGGAAAAAATTAGACTCTCGCGCTTCGTGGCCACATTTCGTGGGATCTTTACATTATATTAACTAAAATTCAGGCTTTGAGCCCCAGAAACATGTTATGGGGGGATTTGCTGCCCAACACGCCCCCAACACAATCATCGTGACTCATCCTGAGTCACTCTACTAGTGCAACGATCTTTGCATGAAGCCCTTCCAGCTGTGTCTTGTGTTGGGCAAAGGTCCACAATGCACCATGTTGTCATTGTCTAGATCTGCTCCATTTCTGCTTCTGAATCATCTGCATCTGACTTGATTTTCTACTTTGATGCCAGCTTCTAGTACCTGTGTTTATAGTCCAGCACCTTTGTCTGGATTTTTAGGTCATGAAGACTATGCTTTGGTTGGTTAGTTAGACAGCTGATCCACCTGTGCAGGGCTTCAGGTGACTGCCATTTACTCTTCTTGGGAAGGGTTCTTCATCAAGTTTGACTAGCTAGACTGTGCCTCCATCTGTGACCTCTTCTACCACATATGGTCCCAACCAATGCATTCTGAATTTTCTAGAAATTTTTTCAAACTTGCTATCTTACAACAACACTAAATCATTTACCTTGAATGTGCACAACTTGATATGGCGATCGTGTTAGGCTTTCTTGCGTTGTTTCTGTACCTGCTGATGGAATCCCGCCAAAAATCATTCTTCATTGAGTTCTTCCAATTGTGCAAGCCTCTCTTCCAAGGCTTCGTAGTCTGGCATACCTGTAAGTGTGGCTATTCGCAAACTCGGTACAATGTATTCCATTTGCATGATTGCTTCTGTGCCATTGAATAACGTGAATGGTGTCTGACTTGTCAATTTTTTGCATGTGGTTCCTTATACGCATAATACAGGAGGTATGTGGAGGTCCCAGTCATTTCGTTGTGCATTACATACTTTGGCTAATGTAGCCTCTAGAATTTTTTTGAATGCTTCTACTGTCACATTAGCTTGTGGATGGTGTGGTGTACTTTGTTGATGATACACTTTGAACTCCTCAGTGAGTGTGCTAATGGTTTCGTTCAAGAAGTGCGTTCTGCAGAAACTCATTAAATTTTTTAGGCAACCAAACCGTTTCAACACATTTTTGAACACAAATTTCACAACCGTAGCAGCTGTGCAGTCCATAACCAGCTATGCTTCCACCCACCGAGTTAGGTTCTTTGTCACGTTTATGATGTAGCGCACACCCATCTTTCCCTGAGGTTTGATCGGTCCCATAAAGTCAGTTGCCAATTTTTCGAATGGTTGCAGCATCATCTGTGGATTGTGTGAATTTTCATCCCTTCGTGATGGTTTTCCAGTCCTTTAACATATGTCATAGGCCTGACAGTGTGCTTTCGAATCTTGATGCAAGGTTGGCCACAGAGCCTAGCATGAAGAATCTTCTGTGCAATTGTGCATCTTGCACAGTGTCCTCCTGCAGGCCCCCCCCCCCCCCCCCCCCCATGTGCTTCCATGAGGATCTATCCTCGTTCAAATTCAGGTACCTATCTTTGCAATATCTCGTTGTTTCCCATTTTGTAGAGGTACCCCACGATGACCAAAAATTTCACTGCGTGCACCACCAATTCCTTCTTCTACTAGACTGAATATTCCTTTGGCACAATCCCCTGGTTAAAAAATGAATTATATCTTCCAAGTGGCCATCCAAGATTTGCACTACAAAGAGTTGTGCATCCATTAGTCCTATTATCACCAAAATAGGGGTTTACATTGTTCCTAGTCATGGTCTTAGATAAGTGTCAAGTCATCCTATGTTTTAATGGGTAGGTGATAGTTTAAGAGTCCCAAAGTTTTCATTTTCCATATCCAAATAAAGTCTAACATCCTTTTTCCATGTTTCATAAGTCTTACATTCTTTTTAGAAACTCATAGCTTAAGCCACTTTGAAAATTTTTGGAATTAGCCCTGAAACCACGTTTTTGTAGCATAGACAGTGTAAAATGTCTATTTTGCACTATGAAAACACTGCTCTTTTCATAGCACTTTTCCTTGTGCACTACGAAGGTGAGAATTTGTAGAACAGTCTTTTCAAACATCAATCCATTAGCATTCCGTTAAAATTTTCATTATTAGGTGTCAGTTAGGAGTCAGTCCTTAAGCATGCCGCCATCCAAACTCATCATTTCGAATTTAGGGCTCATCAAATATATTTTCAAATTCGAAAGGGCTGTCTAGTCTCATCGTTTTAGTTTTCATGCAAACCCTCAAATAGAATTGTTTTCAAACAGTAAGCTTTAGTAATTTTCCACCAAATTTTTCCTCATCCATAATTCAGGCAAGGCTGACCACCATTGGAAAGCGAGGCTATTCAATAGTATTTCAAGTGAGACTAGTTTTGTTAGAAGAATTTAGAAGGAAAGATAACAGAGGAGAAGAAACGTCATAGGTCTAGTCATTGTTTAAGAACAGAGCCTGAAAGCACTGAGGTCATAGTCAGAAACAAATAAGTTGTAGAAGCCTTCAAGAAAGCAGGATGTTAGAAGTTTTGTAAGAAATTGCAGGGAGGACATACTCAAGTGGCAAAGGAGTTTGCACTCCATTTCATTGGCTCAAGCACAAAGGTTGGAATGCTAAACTTGCAAATTTCTCCAGAGGTCATAGCTTTGGTGACAAAAATTCCTCGGGGGCAACATATATGGTTCAAAAACTTTAGATTTGACATGGAACCATGTAAGGTGTTTCTAAAGCCAGAGTTTGTAGAAACTGACTTAACCAAGGCAGTTCCCAGAGACTACATCAAGGACAGTTATGCCAACTTGCTCTTCAACATTCAATGTTATTTTACCTGTGAAGGCAGATATCAAAAGGTTTATTGATATCATTTCAAACTTCTGTTACATTTTACTGGTATGATTTCTTTAGATTTGTCCTACTTCTTATTTCGAAGTGTAGCTAAGATGGCAGATAAAGTACAGTTGAAATCTCAAGGATGTGAAACTTCCCTGTTTCATCATGGTCTAATTAAACTGATAGTTCTACATGAACTCAAAAGGATCAACAAATAATGGTCTTCATTTTTATTTTTTATGTGACTTTGGAGTAGAAAAACAATGTGTAGACATTACCCCTAGGGTTAAAGGAAGTCCATCTACAGAAACGAGCAAGTCTGTAATGTCTAGGGAAAAAAGGTATGTTAAGTTGAAACCTAGGAAGCAAGTGAAAGAGAAAGTAAGCAAGGAACTAGTAGTCATTCTTGAAACTCCTAAATCTACAAAAGGAAAGATATTTGAGGTTAAAGGAATGACACGAGAACAATCAACCAACAAACCAGTTCAAAAGAGATTGACTAGAAGTCAAATTGAAAAGGAGAAAGGTAAAACAATGATCTTAGGAGAAGGTTCAAGCTTGAAGGGTGATTTAAATGATATTTTAAAAGCCATTGATATTGCAGAGTCCCCTTTGGTGTAGGCAGATGTAATAAAATTTGATCAAGGAAAGTCGAAGAAAATGAAACCCTCCAAGAAATTGGAATTTGAGAATGATGTTACAGCATTTGTTTTCAAACCCAGAAAATCCTTAACCAGGTAGTCCAAGAAAATGCAAGAGTCCAATATTGAGCTGGGGAGAATAGAGGAAGCATCTACTATTCAAGAAGACTTGATAGACTTTTCGTCTCCAAGTCTTGAAGGTGACAAAAACACAGTTCCTGTAACTTAAACAGAGAAAACCAGTTACGATGTTATGGAAGAAAGGTTAAAAGCTACTAACAATGAAATTGCTAGACTAAGAGTGAGAGCAAGAGGGAATGCTGCTAAAAGAGCATATTTCCAAAGGATGAAGGCTCTATGGGAAGCCTAAAAGGTGTCCAAACCAGAAATAGTAAATAGTGAAACTCAATACTTTACCTGGGCTGTTCCTGCAATCAAAGAAGCCAGATTTGTGAGGAGGATTAATACTCAGTTGAGAGCTACAAACAAGGGATTGAATAGACAAATTGAAGACCTAGAAATACAACTAACCAAATCTAAAAAAGGGTCTACAATAATAATGAATCAGGGTGATGAAAAAGGGTAGTGAAGGATATATATTAAAACAGTTTTGGCACACTGTGAAGAAGAACATCCTATAAGGGTAAGTGGTTTTAATTTTTGGTTAAATCATATTAGTCTTCATGGAACTCTGAAAAATTCACAAACTACAAATTTTTGAAGGCCGTGTTGAAAAAGAGCACACACAGCAGTTTCGTAGTGCGCTACGAAACTGCTAAAGATGATCATTTAGCACTTATGGATGCTTTCCAGAGGTAAGGTCTGATTAGTTCCAAATTTTGAAGTTGTTGGTAGGCATGGGATCATATAGTTTTCAAGTGGCAGTGGTGTAGAAAGCAAACTTCCAAGAATTATTTCATAAGTGATGTAGAGGATGTGCTATGAAAACAGAGTATTTTTGTAGCATAGTCATATTTCATCCTTTCCTCTATATTTTTGAGTTTCTTTTTTTGCACAGGTGGAAAATGAAGTTTTTATGGATTACTAATGCATACCACATTAACACCAACAAAACTGTTTGAAGATACTCATTAAGGATTAAGGGCCTTAAAAGCAGGAACTCTATCTCCTAGTTTTGAGGATAGTTAGGTCATGACTCAGTGGGTTTTGCAACAGCACTGTGGACATCATCAAACTTGAAGACATGGTTGGCAACTAATTAAAGAATGTATTGAAGACATAGATAAGGTTGTTGGAAGCATGTTTTAGGAGTTTCACTCCTATTTGTATTAGGACTCTTAAAGACAGCTAGTTGTCAAATTGTAATTAAGTAGTTTGTTTTATGAAAAGATAGGTGTCAAAGTTAGGAATTCGAATTCCCCTAAAGATGGATCCTAGTATCCAAGATTGAAAAACTCTATATAAAACTTTAGAATCAAATTCCTCATGGTGGAGAATTTTTCATTAGCAAAAGAAATTTGTGTTATTGTAAGAAACTGTGGTTTTTCATACTTAATATAGAGATCAGTTTGACTACTCAAGATTCACAAGGATTTTATGTGTTTGATGTTCTTATGGCCTTGTTCAATCTCTTATGCAGTGGTATGAGCTTGTGATACTTAGAATTCATTGGAAAATGCTTTAACTTCCTTCGCATGCTTGTAAACTGTGTTGATTCACTATGTTACTGTTCTATTTATAAACCTAAACTCTAAGTGCCTTGACTTCCATGTTTTTTTGATCATGTTTCTTTTTTGAATACTATCTTCACTCCATAGCCTAATAGATGTTTTCTAATCTTTGATTCAACCAGTCAACCAATTATACATTTATCCATTTTGTTCCTAGAGTTAGCCATCTAATCATAATCAAAAATCTTAAACCTAGTGAGAGAGCCCTCTCAGGTTGAGGAAGCTAAGCCTCAACCAAAAGATTGGTTTGAAAGAGT